>BLKR01002926.1:0-169863 GCA_011170035.1 Teleogryllus occipitalis
CGATTCCGCGCTGAGCCAGCGACCAGTTCACATCGTGCTCCGCACAGCTCAGAACGTCTCAATTTGACTCAGTGCAGTTGACCAAGTATCAGTGACTTTAACATTGTGTATCGTATAGATAATTAAACTTACAAGTGCAGCGAACCGAGCTAAAGTCGTGCTATTAATTTTTCAATATTAATAGCAGTTTTCAACCACCAAGCCCTGACCTAGGTCAGAGCATAGCGGGAGCCATGGAGCTCCTGTACAACACAGCCGATATGGACATCACCTACGAGCAACTCGGGGATCAACACATCCTCGCAGATTCACCAGGCAGCTCCTTCAATCATATCAATGGAACCACCCAGAACCTGCAGGCAACAAACCTCGAACATGGAAACGGTACTCCAGCCGCCGACCCACCACAAGGCTCCAGTAAGGTCAGTCAAACCAACGCGGCCAGCGGCCTGCCCCGCGGCCAAGGAAGCCACGACCCCGCCAACATCCACGGCAGTGATAAGACCAGTAACAGTGTAAAAAGAGGTCACGGTGACAGTACCCCCCTAGGCGGCCCATCAAAAAAACAACCCAGCAGCAGTGAATATAATGTGCCTATTAGTAATAGATATGCTCCTCTTGAAGAAAATAGTGACCGTGACAAAAGATTCAACTACCTGGACGACGACGAAACACACGAAGTCGAGAACATAAAAATTCCCCCCATATTTGTGAAAGACATTCCGAACATTAATCACTTCAACAAAGAGATTAAAAAGCAAATAACCACTCAATTCACCTCTGACATGGCAAACAACAAAATTAAGCTATCTTTCAAGTACATAGCGGACTTTAGAAAGGCCATCAAATATCTCTTAAGCACAGCCAGACAATTCCATACCTATAAGGATCCCTTAAACAAGAAATTCTCAGTAGTTTTTAAAAACATTCACCAATCAGTAACTCAGAAAGAGGTATACGAAGATTTGTACCCAAAATATCCTTCACTGATTAGTGTCACAAGACTATACAAAGACAATATCCCCATTCCGGTTATTGCAGCAGAGTTCGACGGGCATCAAAGTATTGAGGAAGTGTTAAAAATTAATGCAATATGTAATCTGTGTGTCAAAACTGAAAAAAGACGTAAAACAAATGTGCCAATACAATGTTTAAGATGTCTGGACTTCGGCCACACAAGAAACAACTGTAATAATGAAATTGTATGTGCATTCTGTGCTAAAGACCATTACACGGCAAAATGCCCACAAAAAAACTTAACACCAACATGTCACAACTGCAAGGGCCCGCACCGTGCGGACATTCGGTCCGCAGAATGTAATTATTCTAAAAAAATTTCAGAGACCAACAAAAGCAATTCTAAAACTACTGCCCCCCAAGAAAATTCAAACAACAATACTTCTGCCCCTATACTTACAAATCGCAATTTTCCTAATCTTCGTTATAATCGAACCATACCTGGCTTTACGTATCAAGAAAACCCAAACACAAACCAGCATAGCACTAAAAACACACACCAAAATGTAAATAATAATAACAACAATAATAACACAAACTCAATAATACACACTATAGTCAACAACATTACAAATTACTTAATGGGCATAATCAATAGTATCATTCCAACCATAATAAGCAGTATTCAAAATTCAATCACATCTTACTTTAATAACAATAATGCCAGAACAGTGTAATAAAGATTTAATCATACTAAACTGGAATGCTAATAACATCTCAAACAAAAAAAATGAACTAAAATATTTCTTAGAAGATAAAGGAATACAAATCGCATGCATCACCGAAACGCACCTCAGCCCAGACAAGACATTTAACCTATCAGGATACAATGTAATAAGAAAAGACAGAGTAGATCAAAAAGGGGGAGGAGTTCTCATACTTATCGAAAAATCAATCCCGTATATACAATTTGACACACCTCACACTCCAGGGTTAGAAACCGTTGCTATTAAAATCCCTATAAATAATAGAATCACAACCATAATATCAGCATATAAACCACCCCATATTAAAATGAAAAACACCAACATAATTTCCCTTCTTCAACAGAATACCCCGATGATTCTACTAGGTGACTTAAATGCAAAACATACTAACTGGGGTTGCAGAGTTTCCAACAATGCAGGCTCTCAACTACTTAAAATAATAACAGACTTAAACCTAACTACACTCACGCCATACGAACCAACCCATTTCCCACACGACAGCAGCAAACACCCAGACATATTAGATATAGCAATTACTAACACAAATACAGCTTATCATTCAACCCCAGTATTTGAGATGGATTCAGACCATCTTCCAGTGTTAATAACCACTAAAATAATACCTCCCCCACATGCTCCAACTCAGAAACTAAACACCCAAAACATAAATTGGGAATCATTCAGGAAAATAGTGAAGGCCAAGACACCACAATTCAAAATATTAAACTCTCCCCTAGAAATAGACAAATCTGTCATGCAGATAAACGAAATAATAACAAACACAATAAAGCACTTGCAAGACAACAGACCCACATATTCTCTCTTTAAGACAAAACCGAAACTACCCAAAGAAATAATAGAAATAATCAACACACGCAATAAAACTAGAAGGCTATGGAGCAACAATAGAATTCCACAACTGAAAAAAGAGCTAAATCTCCTAAATCATATAACAAAAAAAGCAATTAATCTACACACCCAACAATCCTTCAACACCAAAATAGAATCACTAAGTACCTCAAATAAATCACTTTGGCACTTCTCAAAATGTCTTCTAAACAAAAAAATAACCATGCCACCCCTCAACACGGCACAAGGTATAAAATATGCTCCACAAGACAAGACAGAAGCACTAGCAGAACACTTCGCTCAAACATTCAAACCTAACAATACATCCGTACACTCAGACCACCAGGCAATAATTGATTCAAATAGAGCACCAAACTATGACGTCCCTCAGAGAATAAAATTCATTTCACCCTCCGAAGTTAAAAACCTCATAAAAAATTTGCCCAAAAGAAAAGCTCATGGACACGACCTAATTAGCAACCAAATAGTAAAAAACTTGCCCACATCCACAATTGCACATATAAATAACATCTATAATTCATCACTCAGATTAGGCTATTTCCCACGTTCTTGGAAAATATCAAATATCATCCCGATCCCTAAACCAAACACTAATCATAGTCTTGCAGCGAATTATAGACCAATAAGTCTCCTGCCAACTATTTCAAAAATATTTGAAAAACTAATTTTAAAAAGACTCAATAATCACCTAACAAAGTCAGAAGCTATCCCAAATCATCAATTTGGTTTCAGAAACCATATCTCAACTGCACACCAATTACTCAGGATAACTGAATATATTCACACTAGCTTTCAAGAAAAGAAACACACAATAGCAATACTCTTAGACGTATCTCAAGCTTTTGACAGAGTCTGGCACCCCGGATTAATCTACAAACTCAAAACTATAGGAACACCTAAATACCTACTAAACATTATCACACAATTTATATCAGACAGATCTTTCACAGTAACCATAAACAATCATAGCTCCAACCCACGCACAATAGAAGCAGGACTTCCACAAGGCTCACCACTATCCCCAACGCTATTTAATCTTTACACAGCAGATATCCCCATCACACGTTACACGCAACTTGCACAGTTCGCCGACGATACGGCAATATTCATATCAAGTCGCACGTTGTCATATAGCAGTACAAAAATTCAACAACATTTAAACAAAATAGATGAATGGGCAACAAAATGGAAAATCAAACTAAACCCGAACAAATCAAAATCAAAAATTTTTTCATTAAGACCATTCTCTACTCCCCAACCATTACTATTAAACAATAGCATAATAAACTGGACACCAATGAATCAACCTATCAAATACTTAGGACTAAACCTCGATACAAAACTCAACTGGAAAAACCACATCAACATTAAAATACAACAGGCCAAAGTGAGATTAATCCAACTCAAACCATTACTAAATAAAAACTCCAAACTTTCATTAACAAATGCAATAACACTATACAAAACCATCATAAGACCCATAATTCTATACGCATGTCCCATATGGACAAATGCCGCACCATCCAACGTTAAAAAAATACAAATAATACAGAACAGATTCCTCAGAACAATCACCAACGCCCCATGGTTCATTTCAAATCAACAACTTCACAGAGAATTAAACATGAACTCAATCACCTATCAAATAGCACGCATATCCAATAATTTCTACTCCAACATAAACGCAATAGACCAACTAAAACAATACAATCTAGCCTCAACGAACAACACACAGACCAGAATAAACAATAGATACCCATTCGATTCATTCCTCAAAATATTCTCAAACAATTGTGAACAGTAGATACTCTCATGAGTAATCTACCCCAATGTAGTAGCAGTAGTAGAATTAGGTTAAGTATAGTATTAAGTTAGTAATAAGTCATCATTACATATGAAAGAGTGTAATACTGAACTATGTACAACCCAACAAGCAATAAATAAATTAAAAAAAAAAAAAAAAAAAAACGTTCTGAAGCCAGAATCGCAATAGGGGCATATTTATACGTGATTCTTAAAGACATTAACACACTAAAATAAGTAGTGGCGCCTCAAAACACATGCTTTATGTGATATTTATAATGGATACGAATGATTATAACTATACAATTAACCGAAAAATTGTTTCTACCCGCAAAAATTATTCGCCGTGGATGAGGTTCGATCTTACGTGCCTAAGCTTCTCCAACAGTGCGCTTACCTGCTATACCACAGAAACTCTTATAACTTTTGTCTCTAACAAAGATGATTTTAAACTGTCATGTATCACAGATTTGACTAAAAAAGAACGTGAGGCGTTTAGATGCTTGTGTTAACTACAGACGGACAGACAGACGCCAACATGAGATCTACACTATTCTCTTAAACGTTCTTGAGATTATGGAAAAACAATAAACAAAACCGATGACGCCGCTTTTGAGAAAATTTTGAAAATATCTCTGGGGCTTTATGTAAAGTACCCCCCAAAATTAAAATATCGGTTTCGAATTATTGGAACCGTGATATCAACAAGATCGATTGGGTTTTATCAATTTTGGACAAAAATTGCAAACACGTTCCCCTCATCGCCTTCTGCATACCAAGCAGTTTCTGTGTGTGTGTTTTTCATTTACCGGGACCTGAACTGTGATGGAGTTAGGATGCTCGTCAGTAGAAGACTATTCTTAGTTCGTTTCTTACATGTTGATCGATTAACCACACACGACGTTAAATATAAATCAAATTTTCTGTTTTTGAAAACTAAATATTTTCCCCTGCTAAAAACCTCCAACACTGACTCCATTTACACTCTCACAGAAAGTTCCGGCAAGTTTAACAGTTATTTATGACTAAAAGGCGGATCTCCGCGGATACGCAATTAGCAAAAGAGACGTGAACAAAGCGGTAACCACCAGAAAGGTGGATGGTAGGCGGGAACGGCACTGCCCAGTGGACGGGCGAGCGAGGAGCAATTGGTAGTTTTCGACCAGGGAGGAGGGGGGATTGAAAAATAGCAGCAGGAAACGGGAGATGGCGGCAGATGCCAGAAAAAA
This sequence comes from Teleogryllus occipitalis, assembly GCA_011170035.1. Taxonomy (NCBI): domain Eukaryota; kingdom Metazoa; phylum Arthropoda; class Insecta; order Orthoptera; family Gryllidae; genus Teleogryllus; species Teleogryllus occipitalis. The sequence goes on from BLKR01002926.1 coordinate 5,627, forward strand.
AGCAATTCAAAAGAACGTGAACGATGAAAGTAAGAGAGATACCAAATGGAATCGAAGGAAAGGTCAAATAGGTGTATCACATGACGCACGATGAACTAGGGGTGCTACAACAGTACATAATTTGCAATCGTAGGCTTCCATGCCCAGTGTCATGCGAAGGCTCTCGGCTGGTCAGGTGACACCTGGTCAGGGGCATTGAAAACCTCTACGGCAGCACATATTTTCTCGCATTATTTGCAACAGCTCCATGAGTTCAACGAAAGAGACACTAGCGTCGTTCATTTAAGCATTCATTGTTCTATTCGTGGAAAAAATTGTAGAAAAACATTAGGGCAATTTTTGAGAAAATGTTGTGTTTATAAATTGCGTTAGATTCAAACAGAAACGGCATGAAAACTAGTCGTTTGTCAAAAAATTGTACTTGGCCTTTTTGAAAGAGTTATTTTTTTAGAACTGATTTCAAAGCAAAAATATATAACTTCAATATAGTACTTTTAAAGTTTTTCTAATTTTCGAAAATACAGAGTTTACAGGAAATGAGATTGACCATCACTAGCACCATCTCCGATAATCCACTCCGCTCCAATCCTCGCCACTCATTTCAATTATTTAAAAACCACATCCCATACAAAAGAAAAAAGCAGATGAGCTTCTTTCTCGCACTTTTCTTGCTCATGGTACTTATCATCCACATCCCAATGGAGAGTATCTCGGACCATATGAACATGAAGTCCTTCGCGAACTATCGCGCCGAGTTGCTAAGTCAGTTCGCTCCGCAATCCATCCTAACGCTTACAAATAAATGAAAAATACAAAAACACAGGCTACACACTGCACGCCATCTTTTGTTTCTCATCCTTGTCCCGTCCCATCCGTTCCCTTTATATAGAAACACTTACATGATCTATAAAACCTCGCATTTCGGGAGACCAATTGGGAGCTGAGAGCTTTTCCTCGGTTGCAGCTGTGGTTGAGGCAGTGCCCCACTGAGGGGAAGTCACCTGAGAGAGGAAAAGCTCACAAAACGACAAGTAGATCGGCGCCGGATCACACGTTCCAGCGGGGAGGAACACTGCCACCTCCCAGGATGTAACATTCACTTCACTTGCGGGACTAATTACTTCAGTAGTTGACGTGCCCGGCAATATACTCTTTCGAAAACGAGAGAGGGGGGAGCGAGTTGCAGACGGTGATGACGGGCGGCCGGAACGGGCAGGGCTAGGGATGGCAAAAAAATCGATGTTTTTAAAACATCCGTTTTCCACCAGAAAAATCCATGTATTAACATCGATATCTTGTTCTATCCGTGTATCTATTCAGTTTTATCCTTTCGATGTTTTCTTCACATTGATATTTTGTTTGCAAAAATATCGATGTTATTTTAATTTTTTTAAATAAAGGGGTTTAAGCACGTTGTAGAGAAGAATAAATCCACAGCAATATCGTTATTTTGTGTTATCTTATTTATCACGCTGCACATTTCGCCTGAGCAATCTGGGAAAGTTTGGGAGTTGCTCGTGTTATGGATGTATGCTATTGCCAGGCGTGTCATTGCCTGAATTGACAGAGAAACACGAAATCGATAGCAAACCAAGATGTTCTTTATAGTTAATTTTATTCTTTACAGTGGATAATAATTTTTACATAGTACTAATGTGTTGGTAACCTCACAATAAAATACACCCCTTTTACGTACTGTAATTAAAAATGGATAGGACCATAGCATGTATATTAGTTTATATTTAAAACATCGATGTTTTAAACATGAATGTTTTTTGTCGATGTTTTCATCGACATCGAAAAGCCTTTATCCATGTATCGAAACGTCGATGCATCGAAACGTCGATGCATCGAAACGTCGATGCATCGAAACGTCGATGCATCGAAACGTCGATGCATCGAAACGTCGATGCATCGAAACGTCGATGCATCGAAACGTCGATGCATCGAAACGTCGATGCATCGAAACGTCGATGTATCGAAACGTCGATGTATCGAAACGTCGATGTATCGAAACGTCGATGTATCGAAACGTCGATGTATCGAAACGTCGATGTATCGAAACGTCGATGTATCGAAACGTCGATGTATCGAAACGTCGATGTATCGAAACGTCGATGTATCGAAACGTCGATGTATCGAAACGTCGATGTATCGAAACGTCGATGTATCGAAACGTCGATGTATCGAAACTACCGAATCCATCACTAGGGAGGGCGCACCAGCGACTGCAGGGGATGGAGGGTTGGCGCTGACGGGCTTGAGCGCCGTTGCGCTGCGAACGCAGCCTCTCGCACCGCCGCCGCCGCAGCGTTTGAACTCGGCCGCCTGCTTCCCGCAAAAAGAGAAAGAAGCTGGAGGCGAAGCGCAGCGAAATGCGCCGACGCGATTACGTCGCTTTCAGCAAACGCAGCGCCCTAACTGGATTGTCTTCCCTGCACGATGCTGGGGTGCGTTCCGCATGAGTTCTGAAGTTGTTAATTGCACCGATATCGATAATAAAAATAAAAACTTGCGAGAAATGTTAAAAATATAATGTGTAGATCTCTCTCTGTTCTTTTTATCCGTAACATTCTTTTGAAAATGTAAGAGATATCGAATATATTACGTTACATACCATGGCTTCCCTTTAAAATCAAAAAATTATATACGATATCAGACAATTCAAAATTTTCACTTTCAGCTTGCATTTTATTCTAGTCTGAAAAGGGTTTTCAATGTAAGACTGTGTACGACTGTATTTTAACTGTATACTCGTAAGTAAATATAATTCAGTCAACTCCATTACATTCTCTTCGCAAACAAACAAAAAAAATCCTTATTTCGGTTACAAGCTACAAATATTATAAAACTAAACGCGATGAAGCAGTCGAATAATTTGTTTACTTTCATATTAGAATTTTTAAGAAACAATTCGTACTCAGAAAATGAGACTATAGCTAACAAGTTTTTAAAAACGACAATTCAGACATCTCTCTCGTGTTCGTAGATAACTGAAGTTGCTGTGTAATTCTCTTCCAGCCAGCAATGGAAATGTTAACCAAAAGAATTCGATACGGTGCAATAGAAAGTAATTTTAAACATCTTTGTACAGCCACTATCACAGAAAACAGATAAAATTTGAGGGATATAACGTGTATTTTAAAATAATTAAATTATAAGGAATTTACTTTATTAGGGATTTGTGGAAAATCTACTCAAAATTTAATACGAAAATGTATTCGTGTTTGTTAGTCGTGCACCTTTACCTATTATTCGAAATTTATTTTGAAAAAGTGAAGGATAAACATGTTAAGGAAAATATTACAATGAAATGGAAAGGTCACTTTCAAAATGAGCATTATGTTCAACTACAGGCAGTAAAAAATACCAAGTAAAAAGGCCATGCTGAAAAATAAAAATCTACTCCGTAGTTATGTTTGACGATAACCACACAACGCCGGAACGAGAATCCCTTACAGGGACGATAAACTCACAGGTTTCTGATTATTGGTATCGAGCCGATCATCTTCTACGCGTAGAAACTCCACCGTCCGACAGCTGGGGCCCCATCTGCTCCGTCCTGAGTCACCCGTCCCGAGAATACGGAGTGAGCGACCTCAGCCAAGAGATTGCCCCTTGAAGTGGCCAACCAGTCAACGCTGGCCCTCGGGGAGAACTACGCAACGCAGAGGCCAGCCGCGCTCGGAAGACGCTTAATACGAGCGACTGGGGAGGTGCAGCATCGGTAGACGCTGGCCAGGGGCAGAGGGAACGGATAAAGCACTTCAACTCTAAGCCAGGGGTGTTGTTATTTATTCCACTTCTGTTATAGTGAACTGGGCTATAGTGAAACCTCGGTTATAGTGAACTTGAGTGTGGTCCCGTTTCATTTACATCAGAAATAAGCGTAAGAAGATTCGGTTGTAGTGAACTTGAACCTCGGCTAAAGTGAACGTAGGAAATACAACGCTCTGGAAATTAACCCCCTTCTGGAAAAAAAATATCGCCTCAGTGTCACAAATACCAACACTAGACAGCTTGAAAAAAGTATCGTCGGCTAAAGATCGCTCGTATGTCGGCCACCTCGTATGTTATTCGTGTCGTATGTGTTTCAACAGTTGCAGAAGGCAGAATCAAGTACAGAACACAAATTCTGAAGAAGGATCCAGAGAAATTACTAGTAAAAAGTACGAAGAAAACAATTGAAAATAATTTATCTTTTAAGAGCAAATACAGATATTGAAATGTTAAGTTCGTGCTGTTAATGTATCCTGCTGTATATAGTAATCAAATCAATCGTCAGGGAGACAATCTATTTATTTTTGACGTCATCGGATATAGTGAACCAAAAATGTTAGTTCCCTGAAGTTCAATATAACCGGAGTCAACTGTATATGGAATGAGAAGGAACTTGCGAGAAACGCACGTAATATATTCCAGTGAAATAAATTACGTATTTGATTACTTAGAAATCGACTGTCCAATCAGTGACGTTACTAGTCAATGCCATTTTCCTCAATGCATCAAACATCTTCTGCGAACACGTACGGCCGCTATCAGCACATCTGTCGAAGTTTAAGTTAACAAATTCCAATGCATGATCGAAATTCTTTATGCAAATGATTTAACCATATTTTTCAACTAATTAAAGTACCTAAAAATAATTTTTTATAAAAGAAAAAGCTACTCACCAATGCTTAAAAAAGAAAGATAATCTAAAAATCTTTGAAGTCTTTATGGATGCATACTATTGCTTTTACTTTTTGTAATTTATTTGAGAATCGTGAAAGACTGTATTGGGGACTTCGGTGTGGTGGAAATTGTATATATTGACTTAGGAAAGGGGAAATGTGAAAATTAGGATTAATGAACCGCAGAAAATCTGTAGATGAAGACGGGCTCCCCGAAAGAAACGAGAAGCTTTCTATCGTCTCACAAATGGAATACGTGAAACGCGTTGGAGAGGTCAGCTGCTGTACCCCGTGTATTTCTCAGAAGGCTATGCCGAGAGTCAGCAGAGATTTGAGAAGACAAAGTATTGAGTATCACAGGCGCTTCGTCGGTCGTACAGGAGGCGGCCACGGGGTCGCCGACGAACACAGGGCGAAGCGTGGTGTGGGCGTCAGACGGCGTGGCCCGGTCGCGAGTACTTTTTGACAAGCAGATAATGCAAATCCGTAAGTGAAGCGTTGAGAAGTGATAATTGAAACATAATACATTTTTGAAAAAAAAATAGCTTTTTGCGTAAATCAATCCTATCCATTTGATAAGGCAACAGAAAGCTACAACAGTAATTCACGGTTCTTGTGATACCAACTTACGACACACCGTCTTTTAGAAACTGTTTTGCTCCCCTATAAAATTTGGTTTTGTGGTTTCGGTCTTTCTTATTCTCAACGATTCAATGGAACACGCGAGAAATGTATGCACTAAGATACACAAATGTTAGATAACATACTACGTTATAAATAAATTATTCCTTAATGTTAGAATAACAACAAAACCGTCAACTTGATGCAGATATCTTTTTATTTTTCTCTTTCAATTGCATGTCCACAGGGGAGTTCCAGCCTTCGATCTTTGTAATTAATATCTCCTTTATTACCCAAGCTTAAGTCTTCAAATTGGTTGAACAATTTGATAAAATGGTGATCATTAGGGGCGGATTTTCATGAAATGTCATTTTTCTATTTTCATTTTAGGACAATGCTGTTTAGTACAGAAATTCATTTTATATTATTACAAAACGAAATGACCCATTTTTATACGTCATTCTTTTGCAGTTGTTATCGTTTTCGGCTAATAAGTCATTTTTAATCTTTCCCGTCATTTTTAATGAATTTTCGCTGATTTAATCGATTTTAATGTCGTTTTAATTGTATTTGCTTGAAACGATATTTACGAGATGCAACAAATGTTCTCCACAGAATTCATGACTACCTATACCTGGTAGGCTATTCGATTTCTTCGCTCAAGTGTTGCAATGTCAGCCATTGTACGCAATCTAAGGTTGCCGTAACGCCTGTCAACTTCATTGGTGGTTCAGCCGATTTCGGGACAACAAAAAACAGAGATTTTCTGATAATGAACAGTTCAAAACAAAAGTTTGAAAGTTTAGTTCACTTGAATGAATAGAAGAAGCCTCAATTACATCAGTAACATATCCATCAGCTTAAGATGTTCATCTGAACTGGTCTTGATAACATTTTTTACGTCATTTTTCCTTGCTTTTAGGGCATCATTAAAACATTTTACGAGCATTTTTTGATCATTTTTGGTGATGTTTTGGGTCATCAAAATCCGCCCCCCTAGTGATCGTGAACTCATGCTTTGAATGTTGAATGGGCATCTATAGAGTGATAGGTAGGCGGAACGAGAGTAATCTCAGAAAATGCCACGAAGCCTCATAACCTTTCACAAATTCCAAATGGACTGACCGAGATTTGAACCCTGGTCGCTACGTTGGATTATGAGACGGGGGGGGGGGTCTGAACGTTACACCAAGAGTCACCTCCCGTACGTAATACTGAAGTGTTAGTATCGAATGAGACTCGAGCATTTTACAAGGGTTCCATTTACAAATACGCTTCACCAATCTCTTCGTCGAGAAACCTGGCGGCCCGGCAGGGGGCGTGTGGGCGGCAGGGTGCGAGTGGACGGGTCCGGGAGGCCGCAGGCTGCCCAGATTCTCCACCGCTGTTTATCACGGATCAGGCGGCGGGGCGGGGCGGGGTGGGCCGGCGCCGCTGCTGTAATAGGGCCGGCCAGCGGCAGCGGCGAGGCAGCTCAGGCAATCGCTCCGTAATTCGAGAGCGCTGGCCTCCCCGGCCGCCCCACCGCCGCAGCCGCCTCCGCTGCCGCTGGGTGCCCCGAGATGCAGCCCGATACAGCACGGCGCGCAGTGGGGCCGGAGGAGGGGATGGTTGGCAAAAAGTCCAAAATCAAAACATACTTCACAAGCTCCATTTCACATAAAAAAGAGGTACCAAAATGTCTCCTTCATCGTTCCTCGATCAGGAAAGAAAGGGGGAATCCCGCCAGGGGGAATCCGGAGGACGAGATGGTTGGCAAAAGGTCCAAAATCAAAATATAATTCACAAGCTCATTTCACATAAAAAAGAGGTACCAAACTGTCTCCTTCATCGTTCCTCGATCAGGAAAGAAAGGGGGAATCCCGCCACTCCATTCTCCATTCAGTGCAAGTTTGAACTTGCACAAGTGATGCGCAGCGCACTTCTTCGCTCTCGCAGTGAGAAGAGAAGTGTGTTTTTCGATGCAAATATTTTTGCCCTCTCGACTATCACAATCGTACGTGCTATAGATATGATACCTGGAGATATGTAATTTAAATCTGTGTTTCTAAAAAACATATCCCTTCCATAATAATTTAGTAATTCCAAATATAAACTTTACGTGTCACAATGGAATGAAATTTTTAAATCCGGTTCTTCATACTGTCTTTTATTTCTCTTCCGAGCTAAGATATTTACTAAATCTGATTCAGGAACTGATCGAGTTTTCAAAATATTAATTAAAGTTTGCCATATTTGCCCTATTTTGCGCTAAGGTACTTTGTTTATGATGATGCACATCTAGTTTTGTAAGCCTTTTTAAAAAATTGAAGCTGTTTTTGTTTATAAATCATATATAAAAGACAACCTTTACAAAATATTAAAACACTTTTTGCCAACTTTTCCCCCTTATGGCCGCACTGTGCGGCGGTGGCGGTGGCGGCGCGGCCGGCGCTGGACCACCGCTGCGCGGTGCGTCGGTGCGCGCGTGGGCCAGGGCCGCGCATGCGCAGAGGCGTCCGTATTATCCGCGCGCCTTTTCTTCAGCCCTCGCTCCGTTAGTTGCGAGAGGAGTGGGTTTGATTTGATTGATTGATTTTTTCGTGTTTCCGGGCGCGTCAACTACTTCGGTCATTAGTCCCGTTAGTGTAGTGCATGTTTTTTTTCTCGGGAGATGGCGGTGATCTTCCCCCGCTGGATGGCGAGATCCGGCGCCGACCTACCGTCGGCTAGTGGGGCTTCCCCCCAACCAGGACTCTCCCAACAGCGGGGCACCGCCCCAGTCGGGACAAGCTCTAACTTCCCGACCGGTCACCCGGAATATGTGGTAGTGTAGTGCATGTTAGTGTAAGTGTGTGTGTAAGGGGAGAGGATAGGACAAGGAAGAGGAAGGATAGATCGCGCGCGGTCCGTGGCCCGTTTGGTAGGGCACTGCTCCGGCATTCGCCTGGTGTTGATCGGAGAAACCATGGAAAACTACCGATCAGAGCAGCCGGCCGCTAGAATTCTCCTCCAGACAGCAGCTGAATTCGACCTAGCTGAACAGTTAGTGCCGAAAATCCTGCCGCCGTCAGGAATCGAACCTAGGACCTCCCGGTTAGAGGCGCTGCAGAGACATCAGTTGATGCACTGAGCTACCGCTACCGGTCGAGAGGGGTGGGGAGTGTGGTTATTTTCACAAAATGAATTTGGTATGAAATTTGTAGTTCATTCAATTTGGATTTCGTGGATTTGGATGCTTGTGGATTCGGGGTTCAATTTGGATTTCGGTGCAATTTCAAGCAGTTTGTGGAACTATAAGTAGAACGTTTAAAAAGAAAGCCCGAAAAGAAACCCGATTAAAATTTTATGATATTATGGCCCTCCCAGTTTTACTGTATGGATGTGAAACTTGGGTTCAAACACAAGAAGATTTTAGGAAGATTGAATCAGCACAAATGCGATTTTTGAGAGGAGTAAAGGGCTGTACATTAGATCAAATAAAAAGTGAAAAATTAAGAGAACAACTAGGGCGGAAAGAAACAGTACATGAAAAAATTAAGAAGTACAGACAGCAATGGGTGACTCATATTGGAAAAATGCCGCAAGACCGACTTCTAGTGCAAGCCCTGAATTACAAGCCTAGAGGAAAGAGAAACATTAGAAAGCCAAGAATGAGATGGAAAGAGGCTGGAACAGGCAATATGCCTAATCCGTAAAGGAAGATGATGATGATGATGATTTTTCGATGCAAAATAGTTTCAGTTCAAGGAAGCGAACATTTTTGGTTATCAGATTTTGTTTACAACGTTCGTTTTTATCATTTACTCTTAATTGAACTAATGGTGGCAAAGGAGTGGGGGTAGGTATTCCGGGGCTCAACAAAACGGGCGCGTATAATAAAAAGCAAGAGGCCTGGGGCACCAGTTCTACGTAGTGATGGCAAATGCTGCAATCATCGACATTTCCATACATCACTAAAAGGTTTTCGAGGTCGGTGAAAACATCGTCAAAAACATTGACGCTTAAAATATGTATGTTTTAAATATGATAAAACAGGTGGTATTTTCCCATCCTGCTTCCATTTTAATAATGAGATATATTTTACTGTTTGGTCACGTATAAATAATATGTTAAAATTATCCTTAAGAATATCGAAACATAATATATATTTCGTTAATATTATAATAAAGTAAGACATCCTGAACGAACCCCCGGAAACAATCATACACAAATATCTCACAAAATTTTGTTACTGGAAATTTTATTTACATCATGAGAATTTTTTTTAAAAAAAAATGATGTTTCTCGAAAAATATATCGATATAAATAAAACATCGAACACGAATCATCGATGTAAATATATTGATGTTTCAGGTCGAAAATATCGATATTTTAAAAACATCTATTTTTTCCTATCTCTAGTTCCACGTCAGCGAAAAGGTAGTTTAACCTAGTTTCTATGATTCCACAAGTTCCACAAGTTTCTTATTACAAACATTCAAACCCTTTCCCATACATTAACATAATTCATTTTTCCATGGAACAGAAGTATATTATAGCGGTTTCAAATTTGAAGTAAATACATTTTTTTGGTAAAAAAATAATTCGGGGCCCCAATTAAGTCCACCCGTGGGACAAGTTGCCTCCCTTTTAGGCGCACATGGCCCTGTGCGGGTGTTATCCGGCCGCGGACAGAAGATAAGAGATTGCATGAGGTACCTGTGCACGTAGTACCTGTAGCGAAGTTCGACAATTTTAACATTCAAAAACTGAAAATTCAAAACCTTGACTCGCGCTGCGGTATCTTCGCTACTCGAAGGGAATATTAAAGCGCACCTTTTCATTTTCTTACAAAAAACGAAAAGCAGGCAAATATATGGTATGTGCTCGAAACAGTGTATACAGACATAAAGTTATATTAATATTGCCGTAGATAAGATAATAATAACTTCATTTTTAGCCTAAAGTTTGAGAAAATCAGTTGTGGAAATGGGAATCATTTGCAAATAAAAAAATAAAAAACAATTTATCTGCAATTTATGACACGAAAATGCTACCTTTCTGCCCGTTCCATTTGGTAAAATCGTTCCCCGATTTTACCAAAGTGAAATTCCATTGTTACAAGATACATCCTCAATATCACAAATTCTTATCAAGCTTATACCAATGCAAATTATGAAACAAAAGTACATACGAGTGAAATCGATGAGTTCAACCGATTTCCTATCACATATTCTTAAAGGAATATCATTTCGAGATTTTCCTGGCCACAACCATCCATATTCCCGAGAGCCAAAGGGGATCTGAGAAGACAACACATGCAAGAGGAAAACGGAAATGAGAAAGTTGTGAGGCAGGTTCTGAAATTTGAACAAAAGGAAAGAGTGCGAGAGCTCGAAACAGTACACGCTTTATGTTTATTCGACCCTTCCAGCCTAAGTATTCTTTCTACTACATTTCAAAAATTAAATGTATGAAATTTAGTTGTGTTACGATCCCGACAGTTCAATGTCGATGACGTTGAAGAGACATACGTAAGGTTTCACAAAATATGAAAACGCATTCCACTAATTTGTAAGATTCAAATCAGTACAGATTGTCGCATTCTGAACTGATTGACAAAAAAAAACAAATTACGCAGATCGTCAAGAAGCTTTTTGTTTGTTTTGAAAAGTTTTTTCATTGTTTAATTCAAAAATATTTTTTAATGTTTGTATTAAAGACTTGCTTGTATTATTGGAATTACTAATGACTTGCTTAAAGTATTAACGACTCGCTTAAAAAGTATTGTGTTAATTTTAGGTGATTGTTAACACGTAAATAAAATACGTAAATCTAAAATATGTCATCAACAAACATCTAGAACTAGAATTTCTGTATTAAACTGCTTTGCCCATAATCTTGTTCCCTTTCACCCCGTGTTTAAGCCACCCAATTCTTATTTCCTCCTATCTGCAATGCAATGTTGTGTCTTATCTACAATGCAATGTACAATACGTCATGTGAATAGTTCTGGATTGTAGTAAATATATGCATTCGCTTATGGTAGTTTACGATTGATAAGATAAAAATGAAGAAACAACAAAAAATTCATGTTTACAACTCTCTCAAAAACATTTGCGTCCTATATTTTTTCCAAAATAACAAATTATATATCCTTTCTACGTAGTAAATTGGAAGTAGTCAAGGTAAAATTAAGATATCTGTCAACCCGCTCTGTAGATATTTACTTTATTTTAAAGAATTTCGTAGTGGGGATTTCCATACAAAAAACACCGTAAAATATTTGTCGTTATCTCTTTGATATTAGTGCACCTCTCTCCTAACATTTGTTATTCGAGCTAAAGGAACAAATAAGGATTTTTAATCCAACCTTGCCTGTCCCATTGAAGCCGCTTTTCTAATCAAACGCATTAAAAATGATGCACAGTGAATCAGGATGAGTATTATCTCCCACTTTATTGCTCGTTATTATTAAACAAATGATAACTCCTCTATACTTAAGAGAACACGAAGGAGAAGATCAAGAAGGAGAAGAATCTCAAAAACAGTTTCTTCAAAGGAGCGTTGCGTTACATTTATGATGTTCTCCTTCAGTTATGAACACGTTTGACGATCACGACTCATCAACAGGCTTCAAGTTTAACTCAATGAGGTACAACTCCCTTCACCTAAAAAAATGTATAACATTTTTTTTTTCAAAATATTATTTATTCTACTTGTTCGACATACAAATGTCTTTCAAGGATGTGAATAATTTCAATATTTTGACAATTCAGTGAACTATAACAATTAACATTAATATATAATTCCTAAGGTTACCCGGGAAGGGTCCTACATAATTACTTATATACAATTAATATCTTTCTTTTAGTATGAATTTCATACTGCTAGGATTACCTAGTCTTAATACGGGAAAATTATTACATGATTTGCGTAATTTAAATTCATTAGTATCCATTCATTAGTTCATTAAATTCATTAATTCAGGTATATTATTTACATATATACGTTATACTCGTATTAAAAACAGAATGTAAAGTGCAAAACTGCGTTAATAATAAAAGTAAAAAAACCCGCACGTGTCGGCGCAAGGTGAAAGGCCGTTGCCGCCCGCGCCTTCAAACGCGTCGGCTGCGCTGCCCTTTACCAGCGGCCGTAACTCACCGCCGGCGCCGGGGGGCGGGGGGCGGTGGGGGGGCACGGGTCCCATCACCTCCGGCCGCGCCGAGGCGCACGTAAGCGCGGGTTAAAAGGAGTCGCGCGGCCGCGTGGGAACTCCGCGCCGGAAACACGAGACCGGCCGAGCAGAGCGGGCGGCGCCTCGCTTCTGCCCGCACACCATTACCCCGGGAGATGGAGCTCCACACACCGGCCGTGTCTTACACGGGTTGGGACTGGGAATAAACGGAGAGGCCGGAAAACTCCGTCGTCGAAATCTGAGCGGGTGCTGGAGAAAGGCTACTCGTTTCGACGAAATTGAAACATTAAACGTATGACAACTGCAGACATTCCGGCTGCTAAGACAAGAGTATTTGGTGATATTTAAAAAACAATTATTGTAGAATCCCCTAAGAAATATAAATATTACAAAATGTCCTTCATTTAGTTTTTCTTTCATTAGCCTTTTTTTTTCTTCGAGCAGGCAGCCAAATATACTTCGTGGTCAAGATGATTACATTCATTGCAGACCTTCCGCATTTGTTCTTGGTTCCCAAAATAATAATCATTCACTTCCAACTCACACTTCTTTAACGTAAAACACTTTAATGAACGTATTCTATCCCTCCCTCGTATTCTTGCTGGGAGTCAGATTTTTTTGTTTGAACATTTATTGCTAAATAACTCGAGAACCCCTCTTGGTTTCTCAAAAGCTCATTACTAGAAAATAAATTAATGAATACAAAAGTTTAACGAAAATTCTCACCTATCAATTCAGAAATCTAACAACTGGAGTTACCATAGCACATACTTTCTCGCATTGTTTCTAAATTTCCCATTTACGAACATTCAGAGAGTTCAATGAATAAGAGACCTTCACCATTCTTTTAAGCGTTTCTTTTTCTATCCGTAGGGGAAAAAATTGAAAAAAAAATTGTAAAGCTATTGCTTTTTTTACAACTTTTTCAACAACAAATTCCGAAAAAAAAACTTTTTTCCTCCAAAAAAATGTACATGGCCTTTTTTAAAGATTTTTGTAGAACAGATTTTGCTTAAGAGAAAAACCTTTATCTTTAATTTTCTAATTTTCAAATGTTAAAATGAAAGTTTATAATCTATATTTTTTAACCAGTCTTAGTTACAATTACTTGTACGTAATTCAATATTCACGTCAATTATTATTATATTGGAATCTCCATTCTCATTTTCATTATTTCAGTGTTTGTTGCAAGATGTTCAACAAACTCTGTTTCCATTTTCTTAATTCCATTGTGCGTCTGTATTTTTTCATGAACTACTATACGTTTTTTATGGGAATTACATCTTTATTTCCTATAAATATCGCACTATTTTAGTACAGATGCAATTGTTTCGTTGTTTTGTGTTCAGAAACTGTTCCGTTAATTCATAGATTATTACTCATAGATTGATTCATACATTACCGCAGATATAAGAAGATTCAATAGTGGTGATATAACCCTCTTCAAGACCGTGACATCACCTCTTCTCACGGTTGGGAAAACGAAGTGCGTGTCCGGGGGCACAAATGTTTCCGCTGTCACCGACCGCGCCCTCACCTCTGTCCTCCAGTCTCGACCTCGCTCGCTCTTCTGCCCCGTCTCTCACTTAACGCTAATCAGAATTCCTTCACGGCTGTGGATCACGAACCTTCATCGTACGCCCCCTTTTCGGAAAAGGAGCCTTCGAAGGCAGATAGAGTACAATACATTCACGGTGTCTTTAAAAAGTATAGCATCATGAAGCTGAGTTGGATGAGACAGCTTGCATTTAATCTACGTTTCCGGTATCTTATTTTATTTGGAGAAGAAGAAAGAGAAAAAGTTATCGTTGTATAAATAGTTCTCTGAGTTTTGATTTTCTGGTTCATTTACCAGCGCATCAGTTAATCGATGACCGAATACCGTGAAATTGCAATGTTGCAATAAATTGCTAGGCTAAACAAGAACACAGCAAGCTCCTGTTCGCACTGTGCATCGAATTTTTCTAATACCATCAATCCTGAAGATCCTTTACAGTGTACGACATTCACGTAATACCTTAATGAAATGACGCGGTTCTGATTAAACGCATACGTCTCCCTTCTCGGTGCCGGGCGGAGAAAATCTCATCTCATTGCACCGCATATTACATAATATAAGTAAAGTAAATACGAATATGCCGACCTGGATGGCCGAGGTGGCTAAGAGCGAGTACCGACTCAGCGCTTCGGTCCGAAGGGTCGCGGGTTCGAGTCCCGCCTTGGGCATGGTTGTTTGTCCCTTGTCTTTGTATGTATGTGTTGTCGCAGAGGGCCTCGCGTTCTGCTGACCCCAGATCAGAGGAGCCCGCAAGTGTGTTGGTGTCTAGTGTATGGTCGAATATGCGTCCCATTGGGACGCAAAGGGTAACCGGCTGACGGCTGGAAAAAACCCTAGAAAGAAAAGAAATACGAATATGTTTTCGGTTGGGTTGGCTCAGGACATCAACAGATGTCACGGCAGACCCTCTGACCGGGAGATCGTAGGGCTCGAGTCCCGTCGATGGATGGATTTTCGACACTAGCTATATAGCTAGGTAGGTACAATTCAGCAACTGTTTTGAGGAGAATTCTAGCGGCCGGCTGCTCTGATCGGTAGTTTTTTACGATTTTTTCAATAAAAACTGGGCGAATGCCAGAGCAGTACACTAACAACCGGGCCACGGACCCCGCGCGATCTTTCTTTCCTCTCCCTAATCCATATCCATCCTTATTTGGACACTTTCTTGCACTACACTACAATTCATCTCGGAAGGTTAAGAGTTAATCGGGAGCTTAGATCTTCTCCGGGCAGAGACGGTGCCCCGCTGGGGTGAGACACCTGGGGCGGGAAAACCTGCAAGCCTCCGTGTAGGTCGATCCCGATCTCGCCATCCAATTGCGGAAGAACACGGCCACCTGCCGCAGTAAAATATGCACTTCATCTACGGGTTTAGTGAAATACGAATTGTATAGCACGACTGTTATCGCTCCCGAAAACATGAAATCATCAATCACGAATATGTAATATGACTGTAAAACAAAATCGCCAACAGGAAAGTGTTGCGGTAGGGAGGGTCAATTTTGTACATTTAAACTGAGGAAGGCATAATGCATTTCAATTGCGGACATTTGACGTCAATTCTGTAGATTTAATCTGAGAAAGGCATAATGCGTTTCAATTGCAGAAATTTGGCGTCAATTCTGTACATTTAAACTGAGGAAGGCATAATGCATTTCAATTGCGGACATTTGACGTCAATTCTGTAGATTTAATCTGAGAAAGGCATGATGCGTTTCAATTGCGGACATTTGACGCTAAGAGATAGATCATGAATGGGCAAAACCGTTCACATTTCTCGCCATCCAGCAGAGGAAGATCACCGCCACCTCCCGAGGAAAAATCACGCACTACATATACGGGACTAATGACCTAAGTAGTTGACGCGCCCCAAATCACTAACAACCAACCAACCAATCTTATCTTCTAGAATCCAGTCTAGCTTCAGCGAGGACTTCTTCGCTATCACCCTCCCATTCATCCAACCGCACCCCGGCGCTGTCTCCGACCGCAGCGTGGAGGCGCATACCGAAGCGAAGGGCGCGACCAAAGAAAAGGCGTCGAGACGGCGCGCGCGACCGCACGGCCAACTTTACTGCCTCCTGCACGCCGCACAGTGGGGTCAGACAGAGGAAAAGTTGGCAAAAAGTACATTTAAGTTTTTCGGAATTTTTGGGACTAAGAAACCGCATTTTTAATAATTATTTAATAACTTATTTAATTGTTTCGTCTTCAAATATTGATTTACATAATATGAAAGACAGAACTTTCATCATGTGACTCTTCTTCAAGAAGTGAATTTGTACTTGAAGCCACTTACAATGGCGTAATTTCTAGATCCAATGCCTTTGTGATACTTTTTTTCTATTCTATTTGTGAAATCAGTGGGTTAAATGCCATTAACAGACTGGGAAGCACTTCCTTATTTTTTCTTCCACGTTGCACTTTTTTCCGTTTTTTTTTTTCTTTTCAGTGAGTTTAATCACACTATACAGATCCCTTGTTGTTAATAGATAGCTACCAGTACCAAATCAGGAAAGAACAAATTTAAAAAATTAATATTGTACTAAAAAGCTAAAAAAACTAAATGTGCATCATCATAATCATAGTACCTTAACGCAAAATGGGGCAAACATGGATAAACTTTGATTAATATTTTGAAAAATAGATGAATTCCAGAATCAGATTCAGTTAACATCTTAGCTCGGAAACGCCCGGAAGGGAACCAAAAGACAATATGAAAAACCGGATTGAAAAATTTCATTGCATTGTGGCATGAATTTCTATCTGAAATTACTAAATTATTATTTCAGAAATATATTTTTTAGAAATACAGATTTAAAGTACATATCTCCAGGTATCATATCTATAGCACGTACGATTCTGCTAATCAAGAGGGCAAAAACATTTGCATCGAAAAACACACTTCTCTTCTCACTGCGAGAGCGAAGAAGTGCGCTGCATCACTTGTGCAAGTTCAAACTTGCCCTGCAAGGATTAGCCTGATTCCCTCTTCTTTTCTTGATCGGGGAACGATGAAGGAGACATGTTGCTACCCCATTCATATGAAATTGAGCTTCTGAAGTATATTTTTAGTTTGGACTTTTTTACTGATGTCACTGCAGCGCCTCTGACCGGGAGGTTCTAGGCTCAAGTCCCGACGGCGGCAGGATTTTCGACTAGCTTTTCAGCTAGGTCGAATCCTGTCCTGGAGGAGAATTCTAGCGGCCGGCTGCTCTGATCGGTACTTTTCCGTGGTTTCTCCGATCAACACGAGGCGGATGCCGGAACAGTACCCTAGCAAACGGGCCACGGACCGCGCGCGATCTTTTCTTCCTCCTCCTTGTCCGATCCTCACCCCTTACACTAACATGCACTTACACTAACATGCACCACATTGCCACACTGCCGGGAGACCGATAGGGGACTTAGAACTTGTCCCGGCTGGGGCGGTGCCGCGTTGGTGGGAGATTCCTGATTGGGGAAAACCCCGTTAGCCGACGATAGGTCGGCGCCGGATCTGACCATCTAGCGGGGGAAAACCACCGCCACCTCCCGAGCAAAAACACACACGACACTTACGAGACTAATGGCCATAGTAATAAACGCGCCCGGAATCATTAATCAATGAATCAATCAATTGGACTTTTTGCCAAATATGTCCCCGTCTGGCCCCACTGTGCGCCGGTCACGAGCGCGGGCGACCGGGCGGCGACAGGCGGATGTCCGGCGCGGCTGGGCTGGCGCGCCTCGCGACCGCAGACGCCGGCGCCTCGCGTGGCCACATGCCGCCCGGCGCGCGGACGCTTGCAGTGGTTTCATTTCTTTCAATCATTCAACGTCAAAAACAGTTTTACAAAACGTTTGAGCCGTACCATAGTGTGCTCCGTGCACGATTTCTAAATTTTGGGATCTTTACCCTAACCCATATATGTATAGTGCTCTAGTAAAGTCTTTCTGTATTGGCACCAGTGGCTGCGGAGAGTGCAAACAACAGAAATTATGTCGGTAGCACGAGCTTGTAACAAAAGTAAATGTAAATTGCATGTTCGTCACTCTTACAACAGATGCTGGGAGTATTGTCCTCTTCACAGTGAACTGGTTGTTATGAACATAAATACGATTTTTAATATAAGGCCCTGATTGGACTTGGTATGGAGTGCCTTTCCTGGCGCACTGTGCAAGTTGAATTATTTAACTTATATTGATCAATATAACTCGATATCCAGACACAGAATGGAGAAACATGAGTTTAACTTTAAAGAAGCTAGTATTTTATCTATAGAACCTCACAAAAAGAAGTGCTTGATTTTTGAATCCGTGTGTATAAAAACAAACAAAACACTAAATTCGTTGCAACACTCGATCTAATATTTTTACTACGAGCCACAACAGTGTGTTGCAGACTCTAGAAGACAGGGGCTGAGTGAGTCCATGACTCAGAGAGTTAGCATCATAAGTTGTGAACGTTGCGGAAGGAAATGTATAATTAATGAAAGAGTGAAATATACCAGGGACATAACAATTATAAAAATTGAAGGTTTATCTTAGGTATGAAAAATAGACACCGACAACTTTCAAATGACTATATTAAAATACATTTAAAGTATAATATGGCTATATAGCAACTAACCTCGCCTAGCAGTTCTTCACGAGCTCCACATCTCTGGATGTTACAGTATAGCGCTTTGTGATGCCCCTTCCTGCGATCCACTCGTGTCAGCGATTGCGTAGAAATAGTTGCTCATCGATATTTCGGAGAAAGAGATAGCCCGAAATAGATGTTACAACCGCAATCACCACGATGGACAAGTAGTTCTCCAAAGCAACACTGACCCGGTCAAGGCTTTCACATTTTCCTCATCTTAATATAATTCGTCATTAAACAAGTGGCATGGTCTGCATTCGCATGGATTACATAAATGGTCAACAGTTTATTTTGTGTAAGCAAGAACATGAGAGAGCGCAATGTTGGTGGTCTTGCAAGAAAGCTATCGAGTAGGGTTTTTACGACATCAACTTTTAAATAGTGTAATTAAATTATATCAAGTGTTCAGGTCGCCAATCAAAGAACGATTATATCATTGATTATAATATAGTCTCTTAATTATTCACATTTTGCTTACTGTTAATTTTACTCAGTATCTGCCACAATATAGCTGATTTAGAAAAAGACAATAAAAAATTAGCAATGCTAAGGGTTACTACTAAGTAATTACTAACATGTTAGACACAATATAGCTAATTTATACAGGTATTCAATGAATACTGAGGTGGTAAGGATTTTTACGTAAAAAAGTGCGATTTGTGTAGCTCAGGTAACATGCAGTTGGGTAAAATACAGATAGCTTGTGGTATTTATGCCACATTTTTATGTGAATGGGCTACAGCTCATATATATTTAGTACTACACAATTTGCGTTTCCGTTCCTTGTAATAAACATTGATTAACGTTTAGTGTAACACATATTATCCTCTCAACCTGAAAATGATTTCCAATTTATACAACTTCATATTAAATTCTGTAGTGGCAGCGAAGATCTTGTGGTAATCCATGACAAAATATCCGTGATATAAGAGGTATCAACCACATAGTAGGTGGTTGTGTCCTACTATTGTGATTGATACCTCTTATATCACGAATATTTTAACTCCATATTAATATTTCATGAACAATATACACAAAGAATCACATGCAGATTTATCAGCGAACCACCTACCACTGAAATAAACTGAATAATCTGGAGCAATAAACCACGACAGCAGACAAACGCTACCCGCTGCGCTGTCCAATGGACGGTCGAAGTGGGCGCGAGCTGCGGCCCCCACTCTGACGATAAAACAAAGCTCATCAAACCCCGAGCAGAGACGGATACGGAGATAGAGATGCAAAGGTAGGAGAAGGCGAAGTTATAGAAGCGAAGTAGGAGACGCAGAGAGACGGGGACGGGGTCAGAGATTGAGGCAAGAGTTGGAGGTTGGATAAAGATTGAGGTTCAGAGGAGGGGACGAAGACGGAGGCACTCTGAAACGTAGACGAAGAGAAAGAAGGAGAAGCTGACGGGGATTGAAATTAAGGCGAAGAGAAAGAGAGAGAGAGAGAGAGAGAGAGAGAGAGAGAGACAGACAGACAGACAGACAGAGACGGAGAGAGAGAGAGGAAATGTAGTCGACAAGGAAGGCATAATGAAAATCCAAGACGGAGGCAAAGATGAGGATAAGGTGGATTGATTGCTCGATTTCCTGTGTCTGGGCACGTCAACTGCTATGGTCATTAGTCCCGCAGGTGTATGGCATTTCTTATTCCGTGAAGATTCGGTATTCTTCCCGCTGGTATGAGAAATCCGGCAGCGACCTTCCCATCGGGACACCGCCCGGGACGGGTCAACCTCAAAGCTTCCGAACGATCTCTCGGCATGTGTAGAAGTGAATTGCATGTAAGTGTAGATGTGTGCGTAGGCGAATAGGGTGTGTAGGGAATAATGTGGTTAGACGGAAGAGCAGGCCTAATGGCCTGAGTCTCGCCACTAATAAAGACAATTTTATTATTACTATTATTATTATTATTATTATTATTATTATTATTATTATATTATTATTATTATTATTATTATTAATAGGGAGCAACGGAGAGGAAGGAAAGATTGCTCGGGAATCGTGGCTCGTTTGTTGGAATACTACTCCGGCATTCCCCCTGGTACAAGTGAAAAAAAGAGAAACCACGGAAAACCAGCAATCAGAATTATTGAAACAACGGCTGAATTCGATCTAGCTAGTGTTGAAAATCCACCGTTCGTCGAGTCTCGAACCCTAGGCCCTCCCGGTGAACGACTCTACAAGAGCACTAGTTCCGAGCTATCTCAGCTAGTGATTGGGAAGAGTCGGAGGCGCACTAGAGCCGGAGGCGCGCGTGTGGCCATCGTTTCGACACCAGGTGGCCCCGCCCCCCACCGGGAGGACTGGTGTTAGGGCGCGGCCGGTAATTCACTTAGCGGGGAGGCGGACGCCGCTCACGGAGGCGCGGGTGGAGGCCTGCGCGGGCGACGAGGCGGTCGTCGCCCCGCCCCCACGCCGCATGCTCGTCATCTGATCGAACGCTGTTGCCAGAGCGCAATATGTCGCATAGTAGACAGCGCTTTCCTTTAGGACTTACATATTACATCCTCATATTTATGTACTATTTTCTTCCCACTGTCGACTTAAATAAACGGGAGCGGTAGCTCCGTGCATCAACTCATGTCACTGCAGCGCCTCCGACCGGGAGGTCGTAGGTTCGAGCCCTGACGGCGGAAGGATTTTCGATACTAGCTTTTCAGATAGGTCGAAGTCAGTCGCAATCCGGAGGAGAATTCTAGCGGCCGGGTGCTCTGGTCAGTAGTTTTCCGTGGTTTCTCCGATCAACACCGGGCGAATGTCGGAGCAGTACCCTACCAAATGGGCCACGGGCTGCGCGCAATCTTTCCTTCCTCTTCCTTGTCCTATTCTCTCCCCTTACATACACACACTAACATGCACTACACTACCACGTATTCCGGGAGACCGGTCGGGAGCTTAGAGCTTGTCCCGGCTGGGGTGGTGCCCCGCTGGTGGGAGAGTCCTGGTTAGGGGGAAACCCCGCTAGCCGACGATAGGTCGGCGCCGGATCTCGCCATCCAGCGGGGGAAGATCACCTCTATCTCCCGAGAAAACAACACGCACTACACCTACGGGACTTATGAGCAAAGCAGTTGACGCGCTCGGAAACACGAAAAATCAGTCAATCAATCGACTTAATTAGTGGTAATAGAAGGTGGTTTCTTCCGTCAAGAAATACTATTATTTAAATATCGGATTTTTGGCTATTTTAATTTTAAGTAACTTTCATTCAACCTTATTGAATCACGAATACGTGTTAGGAAAAAATCTGAGGAAATTGCTTATCATGTTTTACGTTAATGGTGGCGTAGTACGACGACACGATATCGTCAAATCATCGTGTTAGTTCCAATTGAATCAAACATTATTTTCAATTAAAAAAATATTTTTGTATTGTATTTTGGCATTTTAGGGTCGCTTTAATCCGAATTTTGTCAGTTAGCGATGTTCCCAGTCCTGGATCCAGTATTCATTTATTTTCCACGTCTGGGGGTAATGGAGACGTGTGGCGAACAAGAGGTATTCCCTTCATCGCACGTCACTTATTCTGCCTTCCTGAGAGTTTTCTTCCGCCACACAGCTGTAGAAAGAGAGAAAAAACGATTTTGTATTATAAAGCTACAACTTCATTTTTGGCCCAGCCGGGAATCAAAACCTGGACTCGCAGACGCTGAACACTGTTCAAGAGTCAGTCGAGGGGTTAAAAATATGTTTAAATTGTCTACAGTTTAATTGTTATAGTGATACAATTTTGGATGTAATCTACAGCCACAATGAGAGAAAAATCAAGTAAGAATCGTCGACCGCCTAATGTAGTTTTCTAATTAACAAATTCCCCCATGATAAACTTCAAATAATAATAATTTTTTGAACTTCATTGGAATTCGTTCCTATTTCTTTCACCGGGTCAACATAGCAAATTAACCTCGTATTTTATGTGAAAGGAAAGTCAATAAAATCTGGAGATTTGCTTTACTGTTTGTATAATATTCAAAGTACGTGAATCTGCGACTCATTCATCACGACGAAGATCTGCCATTCTGACATTCCCGAAGGAGAAGATCATTTCGGCACTCCCCAAGGAGAAGATCTGCCGATCTGACATTCCCGTAGGAGATGTGCATTGTGCGAGCCCGGCCCGCCTGCGAAGCGACCTTTCAGCTGCGTGCGTTCCGTGGCCACGCGCCGTTTAGCATGCACGCCCCGTGCGTCGCAGGTGCGAGAGAGGATGAAGCGGGCTTTCTCCACACGCCGCCAGCACGGGAGGCGCTCATCTCCAACAAGCAACTACACACCCAAGGAAACATCAAATCGATCACCTGCCATTTAGTCTATCTCACTAGTAACTAAGGGGCGGGTTTTAATGAAATGTCATTTTTTCTTTTCACTTCAGAACAATGCCGTTTAGTATAGAAATTAGTTTTTTATTATGACAAAAGGAAATGACCCATTTTTATAGGTAATTATTTGGCATTTTTGGTCGATATCGACTACAAAGACTTTTTTAATTTTTCTCATAATTTTTAATGCATTTTTTGCTGATTTCATTGGTTTTGATGTCATTTCTAATGGTACTTGCTTCAAATATTTACGATATGCAACAAATGTTCTTCACAGAATTACTCAGTAGCGTATTCTATTTGTTCGCTCAGAAAGTTTTTTGACAGGTGTCGTATGTAATTCTTGTGACGTATACCAGTGTCATTGTGGGTTCGGCCGATTTCGGGACAACTAAAGACAGATTTCCTGGTAAAGAACAGTCCCAACCAAAAGTTTGCAAGCTGAGTTCACTCGATCGAATGGAAAAAGCCTCGATTACATCAGTAACGTATCCAATAGCTTGAGTTGTTCATCCGGACTGGTTTTGATAAAAATTTTTTCGTCCTTTTTCTTTGGTTCTGAAGCATTTTTAAAGCATATTAAGAGCATTTTATTGATCACTTTTGGGAATGTTTTAGGCCATCACAATCCGCCCCCTACTTTTACTCAAATTTCCACTTGATCAACCAAAGCCGAAATCTCAAACTGGGTTAATATCCAAGGCGCTAATCTCGAATAAAAACTTGTATCCTTTACATGCATTCTTCAATACACCGTATTTGCCAGTGTATAAGATGCACTACTGTATAAGACACACCCCTATTTTCAAGAAGGATTTCATTATTTAATTTAATTTCATTAATTAAATGTTGTTGTTGGATAATATAAAGGACGTTTAAGAAATCGGTGCAGATCCCATTTTCGTTGAAAAAACCGAGTTTTCGAAAATTGCAAAAATTCAAAATCTTTCCGGCGTCTTCCTACAACTAAAATATTAAAATAGATATTTTTCCCTTAATAAATTCAGTTCCGTAAAGATAGATTTTGAAATAAGGACATACACAATTTTTAGAAAATCTGGGTATTTTTCGCGTAATTTTGTAGTAAATAAAGGTAATTTTTAATTTTAATTTTAACAATTTTTTCTTAAAATGGCTTCATAGGTTTTCCGGTGTTAATATAAGGAAAGGTGAAAAGAGCTTGGAAGGTGTCATTCGAATCTTGAAAAAAAAAAATTACTTTTATTATGTTATCATTAACTATTTTATACTGTACTGATATCAAAAGGCTATTATAAGAGCTAACGGAAGCGGTAACTCAGTGCATCAACTGATGTCACTGCAGCGCCTCTGATCGGGAGGCCCTAGGTTTGAGTCCTGACGGCGGCAGGATTTTCGACACTAGCTTTTCAGCTAGGTCGAAGTCATTCGCTGTCTGGAGGAGAATTCTAGAGGCCGGCTGCTCTGATCGGTAGTTTTCCGTAGTTTCTCCAATATACCCCAGGCGAATGCCGGAGCAGTACCCTACACTAACGGGCCACGGACCGCTCGCGATCTTTCCTTCCTCTTTCTTGTCCTATCCTCTCCCCTTACACACACTTACACTAACATGCACTACACTACTACATATTCCGGGAGACCGGTCGGGAACTTAGAGCTTGTCCCCACTGGAGCGGTGCCCCGCTGGTCGGAGAGACCTGGTTAGGGGGAAACCCCACTAGCCGACGGTAGGTTGGCGCCGGATCTCGCCATCCAGCGGGGGAAAATCACCGCTATCTCCAGAGAAAAAACATGCACTACACTAACGGGACTAATGACCGATGCAGTTGACACGCCTGGAAACACGAAAAAATCAATCAATCAATTAATAATGAGAGCAGCCGTTTGTTCGCATTAATCGAAGCTAATAATTTTGATAACGGCTAAAATGCACATCGCGCGTCGTGAATACACTGAATTCTCTAGCAGAAAGCTGTTTTCGTTTACACATTTGAATTTTTTTAAAATGATGTATTTTTCGCGCTTCATTTCTTTAAGAATCTTTCGGAGTGGCAGACAGAAATTTTCATATTACAATATTACATAATCATTAACAAAATCGCGAGAAAGTACGTGCTGTTGGAGCACCACTAGTTTTTTTGTGTGTTCAGGGGTTAGCCTACAGTAGCCAATTTTCAGTCATCTGGGAATGGATTCAAATCTTCTATTAGTCCCACAAGTTTGTTGTAATTCATAGGTATTATATCTGATTGAATGAGGTTTATTTTTTATTTGTTTTATTTTAAAATTATGTGTTCAGTTTTATTTTATTATATGTTTAAAAAATTGTATTATATCATTATGGGGTAGTGGGTAGTTGGATTCACTTAAAAGCAAAGATGCTTCTTTTGCTGCTGTATCAACTGTTTCTTTAGCTGGAATTTTTATACGGGATGGAACCCACATAAGTTATAGTTTTTCCAAATGAAATAATTTAAGAGTTCGTTGAAATAATGCCCAGGTAGATTGTTCCTTGAGTCGGTAAAAATGGCAAAATGGCAATTGCTTGATTTTAGGATTTCGGTTAGGAGGGGTCTAATGGCAAAATCATCACTATAGAAAATTAAAGACCTACCTGGTATACTGTACAATTTGGTTTTATGCGGATATACAACTACACATGCATTTCCTTGTAGTAATTTTGACCCACCATTACATCCCCAAATGATTTGTTTTCAGACTTCTCAGCCAAATGCCTTTACGTGTGTTACCAAAATAACATCCTTTTGAGCTTTCTTTTACATTTTTGATGATTTCACTCTTAATCACCTCCTAGCGTGGATGGGTGGTCAAAATCGAATGACTTTTAAAACAAACATTTTAAAAGTGAGAAATTCTTGCACGGGTATTACCCGCGCACGTTTTCCTGAAGCCTCGTTTCGATAGATATGGGAGGAGTGGGAGGTTTAATATTTTGACAATGGGATTAATATCTAAACTGTACCTCGTTTTTCGTTGCAAAATAGTTTCTATACAGCGCTTTTTACAGGGCTGCCTCTCAATTCCACTCAAGGCCCGTCACCACGGTGGCATTATGGCATGGTTTTTCGCGTCTTTCTCTGTCGTGCCGCTAGGTGTCGCATGCTCGCGACCGTAACAAGGAGTGCTGCAAATGAAACGACTCTAGCAGCACGACCGAGAAAGACGCGAAAAACCGTGCCATAATGCCATTCTGGTGACGGGCCATGAGTGGAATTGAGAGACAGCTCTGTAATCGCAGTATACTATTCGGGAGTGAATATTTCAGATACCATATTTTCTCAATAATGCTGGTTCTTATCATTTATTCTGAATTCAATGAATGTTAGTAAAGGAATGGAGAAAGGTATTCCGGAGCTGAAGAAAACGTGCGCGTATAATATAGCTATTTCCAGCTAAAGGGAAAGCTCCTAACGTATGGTAGCGATTGTGAATTCCCCAGAAATTCTTTCTTATTCCTGACTCTAAGAAGAACCTTCAATGCTAAGTAAATCTTGGATGGGTAAGATTGTAAGAAAGTCTGCAAATGGGAACCAATTTTTTATTCGTGTGTGAGTAGCGTTTTTGGTTGATTAGAAATGGGATGGCGAAGGTGTATTGGTAGGTTTCGGTAGGAGATGTGAGATACGTGGACTGTAACACGTAGTAGTGTTAATTACTTTTCATTGAATTGCAATATGATACAGGCGGTAAGAGCAATTTATTCAAAAGATAAAGAACAAAGACGACTTCAAATTTCAATATTCATAATTTTAGTCTAGTTGTAAACAGACGTGGTAATGCCAATTTTTTCACAAACGAACGTATTATGTAGCTTATGTAAATCAAAGAATCATGATGGACTGATTAACGAAGAGAACTTCGTCTGACATGCAATATAATGAATAATCTTCACGCGTTCATATAAAGTATGTTGTTGCCAGAGTACCGAATGAAGATTATAAATTATACAATAGAATTCAAATCTAAATTACCATTGATTTGGCATGCGAACACAAATTATAGCTTGCGACTAACAAAGAGGGCATTAATCCCAGTTGACTTTTGTTGCTTTTAACGCGACCTTCAAGGACGCACGCACAGAACTTCCTAACTGGCCACGCCACTTTCATAGAGGTCGAAAGCCACAAAAGGCCAATGACATTCGATGTTATCAAAACGGCTTAAAGGCTCGCGCTGCAACGAGGAAGTTTTTCTGCGCGAGGCGCTTGATTGAAGTGGAAAGTGGTCGGGCAGATGCACGTCAGGCCACGTCAGTTGGGTCTCCCGTCTTCCTTCGCTTCTCACGTGATTAAATTATCGTAGGAGTACAAATTGTGTTTTATAATCCGGCCGTCTGGTTACCATCTTGAGAAAAACACTACACATGTTAATTACTATCTCGGTTTGTGAATATTTAATAAACTCATCTCACACAGAATATTCTTGCAGCGAAGTGAAATATCTTTCAATATCCCTCTTTGAAACATCTAAGTAAAATACTTTTATGATGAAAATTAAGTGCTTATAGTCTTATTCCAGGGAGATATGTAAATTAAACTGAAGGAAAGCTACACATGTAAATATTTTTTCAGTAAAAAGCTAACAAAGGTTGGTAATAAATATAACAATACTTTCAAAAGCAAATACACAAATATGACTGAATTAGTTTATTTGCATGGTACAGAACTTGAGATATTTTTCTTACAATAGTAATTGTTACAATTGACATTTTACCGGCAAGATCAATCAAATGAAGGAGTATTTACTTACTGTGTTGTGAACCGAATTCTTTCTAGAGATCTATTTCAGAAAATACGTTAGAGGTTATGGTGTTTGAATTGCTGACGCAAAAAGAGAGGATACGCCAGTTAACTAAAACGATTTCAATTGAAACTCAGCCAAATAGGTCATTCAAGTGTTATGCACCAGGAACCTAACTACAAAGGCATCAGTAATAATTCCATCAGTATCTTTCCACCTACGTAACTACCATCTTCCTTTGGCCATGAACGTTACATTTACTTTAAGAATGCAATGCAAATTTTGACAAGTACAATCATACACGATGCGCGATTATGTAGTGAATTTCTCAAATGCAAAATTTGAGTTCTAGAATACTTTTATTGATATTGTTCTGAAATATTACAATTAAATGAAACTAAAGAAGCGAAATACTTTCAAGAAACAATCACTAATTGCTCAAAGAATAGACATTAGAATATTATTAGTCTGAAATCAAAAAAATCCACTGAGAAGTGATTGAAACTTTCACCTCCTACTACAGAATAGTTTCATGCACTCTCCCTTCCAGCAGTCAAGCTATATTTTTAATATTAAGAGCAAGGGTCATTATTTTATTAATTTTGTTACTACTTCTTGGCATCAGATCGAATTAGCATTCATATTCAACATATTTTATCAATATGAGATCCTGCCTGGGTAGGTAACTGCAGCAGACGAGACAACAGCCTGACATTTCAACCATCAAATGACATTTATTTTGATGCGTTTGTCATTCTGGCGCTTGGCTGATAAGCCTGCTAGAACATTGGCGGGCGGCCAGATGCTTCCGCGTTGTAGCAGTTACGCCCAGGGACAAACATGCGAGAAATTGTGTTCCAGTATAATAAAGGTCGTGTTCTGGAAGTGTCAATATGTACTCGTGTCAATTCAACTGGCATCTGTTTACTTCATTTTACTGATGGGTTATAAAAAGGAAATAAGAATACTTGCAATAATACCACACTTCACACTTGCAGTTAGTGATGATGCACAGCTAACTCTGTTATTCTTTTGTGATTCTTCTTGTAGTACATAAGAATGGAATAATTTTGAAACGGAAATTTTTCAACCCTATAAAATTCAAAAAAGAATGATTTTTAAAATCGTAGGACCTCGATTTGTGTCAGATCAATTGGAGAATATTAACTTTGTAGAAAATCTGTGAATGGTTTAGGCACTAAAGTGTTGTTCACAAGGCATAGATAGTCAGAAGGACAGATGGAGAGACGGACGATGGACAGACACAGTTTGTACAGACAGAAGTGCAGGCAGGCGCACATTTTGAAAAAAAATCACTTTTTCGGTGTCAGGGGTCCACAAAACGAATTTCTGTTAAAATCTCGAAATCGTTTTTCTAGATCATTACCTAACTTTTGCTGTAATAGCTTTATTAGTACAGCCAAAGTATACACGCACGTATTCAAGAAAATAAAAATCGACTTTCTGGCAGCAATTCGTCTGCGAGACAAAATTAATAAGAAAGTCAACGAACGATAATCCCTGCTTAGGGTAGGATTGGTAACCGGGATTCGATATTTTTGAATCAGAATTTTTTCTCTGAAGTGTATCTACCTTCTAGTTAAAAACAATCTGACCCCAGGCGAAATCAATTGAAAACGATGTCGAAGAAGGAGATCCAAACGAAAACAAACGAACTCCCAGACGATGTCCAACAAGAAGATGTCTACGACAAAGAGGAAGGGCAAGGCGAAAACCTTCGTTTCGGATGACGAAGATAGTCACAGAGCCAGACGATGTCAAAGGAAAAGACGATGACAAAAGAGACCCCACACGAAAACCAATACGCAATCCGTGACTTTGTCGAACAAGAAAACGATCTATAAGGGGAAGGTGAAGGCAAAGACAGCAGACGCTGAGGCGAAGGTGGAGGCCAAGACGGAGAATAGGACAATGTTGAAGAAGAAGAAGCCGATTTAGTTCTACGCGATGTCCACGAGGGTCCCGATAAATAAATTGAAGAGTGATTACGGACGCGTCAACTGCTAAGGTCCCTATTCCCGTAAGTGTACTGCATGTTTTTGCTCGGGACGTGGTAATGATCATCCCCCGCTGAATGGTGAGATCCGGCGCCGGCCTACCTTCGGCTAGCGGTGTTTTACCCCCAACCAAGTACCTCCCAATGGGGAACCACCTCACACAGAACAAGGTCTAAGCTCCCAACCGGACTCCCGGAGTATGTGGTAGTGTAGTGCATGTTAGTGTAAGTATATGAAAGTAAGAGTGAGGATAGGACAAGCAATGGGAAGGAAAGATTGCGCGTGATCCGTGGCCCATATGTTAGGGTACTGCTCCGGCATTCGCCTGGAATTGACCAGAGAAACCACGGAAAACCATCAATCGGAGCAGCTGGACGCTAGAATTCTCTTCAAGACAGCGACTGAATTCGACCTAGCTAGCCAGCTAGAGTCAAAACGGTCGGATTGATTGATTGATTTTTTCGTGTTTACGGACGCGTCAACTGCTTTGGTCATTAGTTTCGTTAGTGTAGTGCATGTCTTTTCTCGGGAAATGGCGGTGATCTTCTCCCGCTGAATGGCGTGATCCGGCGCCGAACTACGGTCGGCTAGTGGGGTTTCCCCCTAACCAGGACTCTCCCACCAGCGGGGCACCGCCCCAGCCGGGACAAGCTCTAAGCTCCCGAAATATGTGGCAGTGTAATGCATGTTAGTGTAAGTGTGTGTGTAAGGGGAGAGGATAGGACAAGGAAGAGGAAGGACAAATCTCACGCGGTCCGTGGCCCGTTTGTTAGGGTACTGCTCCGGCATTCGCCTGGTGTTGATCGGAGAAAGCACGGAAAACTACCGATCAGAGCAGCCGGCCGCTAGAATTCTCCTCCAGACATCGACTGAATCCGATCTAGCTGAAAAGCTAGTGTCGAAAATCCTGCCGCCGTCAGGACTCGAACCTAGGACCTCCCGGTCAGACTCCACGGTGGGAACTTAGGACCTCCCAGTCAGAGGCATTGTGACATCCGCTGAGCAAACTCAGCCGGTGGGAGCCCCGAGGTGAGGTGCACCGCAGAGCTCGTGCCCCTGAGGAAGCGCGGCGCAGCGGCGGGCAGAGGCCCGGGGCGCGGCCGGTGGGTCATGCACCTCGTTAGAGCCCGCCCCCCGCCGGGCGGGGCGCCGCGCGTTAATAAGAACACGCGCGTGACGGATGCGGGCCCCCGGGAGCGCGGGGGCGGGGCCACTCGGAACGGGATTGGCACAATGACCGCGCACGTGTTGGCACCGCCCGCTCGCCTCGCCCTCCTCGCGCTGCTTGCTGCTCTCCCACCGACGCACGGAGTGGGACGCGTTGTCGAGATGCCAAGTAAATGAACCAACGCAGACAATGAGAGCGTTTGCTGTACATGCCACATGACAAAATTTACGATGAAACACCGTAGTTTCGTTCGATTGGTTTTGGTTAATTACGTCACAATGGTGTGTAAAATTTACAATATTGGTGGTTAAAAACGATTTTAATGATATTGACCGACTCTGGGGTACAAATAAATGTTCGTAGTTTAATTTACAACGTTTGATTAACAATGATATTTAAATAATTCACGGAGACAAGAACATAAGATCATTCACGTCTCTATTCAAATGTTTCATGTCTGATATTACAGCTTTATGTCCAATATACCACCAACTACTTCACAATAGCTCTGAGCACTAGTTCGTTTTTTTTTCAGTTTTTCTCCGGTAAGATTCTCAATATCCGCATTTCGCCCTACATCTTTCATTTCTAGGACTTTATGCCGATTCCCCAATCATTTTCTCTCGTTCTGAGTAAACATCATTCCTTTTGTTGCTACCCTTGTCCTATTCCTCAACTTCCGTTTTCCTTTGCCCATTTCTTTCCATCCCACTGACCCGCAGGTTTATCGCCTTACACGTCTCCCAATCTGCTTCTAAGATCTGATTTCGTCTGCCCTCCCCCATGCCCCGACTGGCTTCGCCCACGCACGCATGCGCACACGATTTATGTCTTCATCGGCCGCCACTGCGCATGCGCCGCCCTGTGTCCGTCGCGAGATCTCCGCCTGCGATAACACAGCGGATACACCGCGGCCGCTGCAACATCTCTGACCCGGAGGACCTAGGATTCGAGTCTCAATGGTTTTCCGACGGGGAATTTGGACGGGGATTTTCGACGTTATTTCGACTATTTAGCTAGTTTGATTGATTGATTAATTGGTGTTCCCGGACTGCTATAATTACACTCGTTGGTGTAGTGAATATTTTATTCTGAGAGGACGGTATTCCTAGCCCCACTTGATTGGTATGTGCAGCTGATTGATTGATTGATTTTTTCGTGTTTCCGGGCGCGTCATCTGCTTTGGTCATTAGTCCCGTTAGTGTAGTGCATGTTTTTTTCTCGGGAGATGGTGGTGATCTTCCCCCGCTGGATGGAGAGATCCGGTGCCGACCTACCGTCGACTAGTGGGGTTTCCACCTAACCAGGACTCTCCCACCAGCGGGGCACCGCCCCAGTCGGGACGAGCTCTAAGCTTCCGACCGGTCTCCCGGGATATGTGATAGTGTAGTGCATATTAGTGTAAGTGTGTGAAAGGGGAGAGGATAGGACAAGGAAGAGGAAGGATAGCGCGCGGTCCGTGGCCCGTTCGGTAGGGTACTGCTCCGGCATTCGCCTGGTGTTGATCGGAGAAACCACGGAAAACTACCGATCAGAGCAGGCGGTCGCTAGAATTCTCCTCCAGACAGCGACTGACTTCGACCTAGCTGAAAAGCTAGTGTCGAAAATCCTGCCGCCGTCAGGACTCGAACCTAGGACCTCCCGGTCAGAGGCGCTGCAGTGACATCAGATGCACTGAGCTACCGCTCCCGGTGCAGCTGACCTACACGTGGGCTTGCTTGGGATTTCCTCCACCAGATATCTTCTCCAAAGGGACACCGCCACAGCCGTGAGAAGTTCTAAGCTCCCGATATGAGTGATAATGCAGTGCATGTAAGTGTATGTGTTTTTTAAGGGGAGAGGATTTTATAAGGAAGAGGAAGGAAGGATCGTGCGCAGTCAGTGGCCCGTTTGTTAGGATACTGCTCTGGCATTCGCCGGGTAGGATTAATAAGAGAAACCACGGAAAACTTCTGATCAGAGCAGCCGTCCACTAGAATTTTCCTCCAGACAGCGACTGAATTAGATCTAGCTAGGTAGCTGGTAACGAATGCCCGCCACCGCCGGGACTCGAACCCTAGAACTTCCTAGTAAGAGTCGCTGCAGAGTCAACGACAATGCTGACTGAGCTACACTTAGTTCGCTTAAGTGGTTTGGATCGAATTCAACCACTAACTGGATAAGAATTCTGGGAGGTCGGCTTCTCTGATCGGTAGTTTACACAGTTTCTCCGTTCAATACGAGATGAATACCACGGCGTTGCACTAATAATCGGCTCGTGAACTTTCCTTCCTCATCACCGACCCCTCCGTTCTCAGTTATACAGTTACTTACACTTGCATGCACTACTCTACTATGGGTACTGTCGGGAGACCAGTCGGGAGCTTAGAGCTTGTCCGGACTTGGATAGTTCCCCGCTGAAGGCGTGAAGCCCCTTTGGAAGCCGATATATACGTTGACGCTGGATCCCACCATTTAAAGGAATAGAAACACCGTCGCCTTCCCGGTATAAGTATTTGATAGATCACCCGAGATATACGTATTTGACAGGCCCGGAATCAATAAACACTCGCAAGATTGGTAGAACCGCTTTGCCCATCCTCCCTTCAAGGCAGAATGCTCTCAATCACATCACCACCTGAATACAGTATTAACCAACCTTCTCAGAATGTGAAATTGCACTCCAATTTTTTTAATTATCCCCTCCATAAAAGATATACAATACAATACCACCCCTCATGGGGTGGCAATCTGAAGCTCTTTGTCGAGCGAGAGATATCGTCACAAAAGCATGAGTCATTGCGCCACGTTTGATATAATTTGTCCTCGGTCTGCGGGGACTAATGTTATGTGTCCTTTTCTGTGGTTTCTTTTTGAATTACTATATAAAAGATCAAAAAAATACCACACCCCTGAGATATTTGCAGATAATTCTTCATAATTTTGCATAAGAACTTATCCTACGAATTTACTGTACAACTTTTTAAAACCTTCCCTTTTCATTTACTAACACAAAATATATTAGCTGCATAAAATAAATTATTAACGATATGAATGGAAATATTTAATTGATGGTCACTGTTGAAGTAAAATATTTCAACCTCCTCATTTTATTTTATTAACGTATTTTAAAATTAGATTTAAGATATTCCTTTTTCGTTCATTTACGTCCGACAAAATGTGCGTATTCCTTTTCTGAAAGCTTACGTTGAGCACGAAACAGGATATAGATTGAGAAAGCAAAGATAAAACTCATTAACGACATTTTTTCATTTTTTACAACTAATTTGTTGCTACGACGTACCAAATAAAAAGGAAACTTAGAAGCGTCGCACATGTACGCTTTCGCACATCCATAAAAATATCGCTGACAGATATCGTCTCTATCTTGGAAGGAATAGTCAGATTTCGGCAAAAGATTGCAGATGTATATTTCGATTTCTGATTACTTTTTGGTTCGTGCGTCTGTCGATCCGCGTAATCTCAACTGCCTTTTAGGCCTGTCAGCACACTTCACGAGAAAGTAAGAATGTTGAAAATCCAGCTTCGAGAAACGTGTCCCCTCTCACTCGCCTTTTCGGGACGTTTGACAAATTCTCGATAACGTTCATATTAATCCCCAGGAAAATCAAGGAAGTTGATATGAATATGTAGAAAGTAACTCGACTGCGAACTTCGAAAGGAACTCGAATGATACAAGACGTCTTATAACTCACCTCAAATGACACGCACAAGGTAATATACTACTTATAGGAGTTTGCATTTTTCTTCATGAAATAATGTCTCAATTTGCAGAAAAATATTAGGCTACGGATTTGAAGAGAAGTCACAACTTTCCTTTCTCGTTAGGTTTACTTTCTAAATGTACTTTTTTCATATGAAACGGATATAAAGTATCTTGTATAATAAATGGTGTAGAAATGGGCACCACCTCGTGTGTTCGGACTTTCAAATCCGTAAGAGAAAAGAGAGGTTCTACATTTACCATTCCGGCATTTTCAGCATTTTCGAGACAAAATATAAATAGCTTGTTGGAATTCATATGATGTATCTCGACAGTTTTAATTTCACCGACGATAAAAAAGTAACAGTACATTAAATATTAGCTACTCTATACACCTGGAAGAACTAACTCGGTTTGTCACCGGGCCCCCGGGCTCCGAACAAAGATTTCACTCGTAAATCAGTAGTTATTATTCCACCACCCGGACCATGAATTAAGACGTACCCCTGAGTTATAGAATCAACTTCCGAACGAGACAAGTAAAACAATGAGCTCCGGGGAAACGGTTATTTGTTTCGACGCGGTGCGGCGTCTGGTTTCGAGGTCCGAGGGCTCAGGATGGAGAGGCCAGCCCTTCTGGGCCTGGAGGGCAGGAGGGAGGGGCAATGAAGACGTTCCCTCAGCCGGGGACATGGCGGAGGCGCCTCAGCCTGGAATTAAATCCGCCTCTCCAGCGAAGGCGCGCGCCCTAATCACCACTTGCGCCGGTGACAAGGCGCCGCCCGCGGCACCGAACCCTCGTCTCGGCGCACGCTGACGCGCGGAGGGGGCGGGCAGCGGGTGGCGAGCAGCGGACAGTGGGCGGCGGGTGGGGGACGGCGGGAGGTGTGCGGCGGGCAGTGGACGGCGGGGGGCGAGCGGGGAGCGGAGGGTGGAGGGCAGTGGGAGGTGGGCGGGGTGGAGGCCAGCGGGCGGCGTGAGGTTGGCGGCGGGGGCGGGGTGGGGGAGAGAGAGGTTCAGGCGGGCGGCAGGCAGTGGGCGGCGGGGGTGAGGGTGCAGGGCGGGCGGGGGGGGGCGGACGGGGGTGGGCGGGGGCGGGCGGGAAGACGGAGGGCGGAGGAGGGCGGCGGGAGGTGGGCGGTGGGAGGCGGGCGGCGCGTGAGGTCGGCGGCGGGGGGCAGGGAGCGGGGAGAAGGTTCAGGCGGGCGGCAGGCGGTGGGCGGCTTGGGGTGGTGCAGGGTGGTCAGGGGAGCTGGGCGGGGGGCGGGCGGGGGGCGGGCGGGGTTGGGCGGGGGGACGGGCGGCGGCGGGTGGGGGCGTGCGGTTTTGAACGGGCGGGGGGCAGTGGTTGGGGGGCGGGGGCGGGCGGAAAGGCAAGTTGGGAGGAAGAGGGTTGCTTCAGTGGGACGAGCACACGCTCTCGCATATAGCCTTCAACATCGTCTGTCTTCAACCCGTCTGCTGGCAGATTTTCGTATGGATCGTCGATCTTCCGACATTGGCATTCCATGCAACTCATCAATACAATGCAAATCATCAATGTATACAGTTCTTGGTTAGCGTATGTGGAGCTTACATTAATACAATTAAAATAAAATTCATGAAGTGCCTCTTTTATTTTATCTCGTTAGAGAAATTATTCTCTGATTTTTTTATCTTTACATCATGAACACGTTTTTGAGACCACTGTAAGATCTTTGGCTAAAGAAATAACTCTATTTATTAAAGTTACTGTAAAACGAAAAGAAAGCAACATAATACTTGATAGTCGAATATAAAAAAACGCTTCGGCGGCTGAGAATAATCCAGAATCACACTTGCTATTTGGTATAGTTGACTGAATGAAAATCTATTTTGAGCTATACATGACAGTAAAATACCTACCCTAACATGAACTATACATAAACAATACATTGCAGGCAAGTGTGTATAACTCTTTATTACTAAAAAATTGCTTTAAATTTCTTTTACACTTTAATCGCATTGAAAAATGCAATGTATTAATGAAATAAACTGGTCCTTTGTAAACAAGACACCATACACATGGCCTATCAGAAAAGAACCATTCACAGATTGGGGAAAAACGAAAATCACAAAGTAGACCTACAGTAAAAGAGATCTGAAAATTGAATTTAAAAATTCCAAAATTTCTTATTAGTGCCCTGTGAATTGTTCATCGTCTTTCAAATAAATGACTTTAAAAAAGACATTACATTTAATTATCTATAGAAAAATCTAAACAAATTAATACAAATGTTGCTTTTCGAAAGCACTTTACAAGTTATTTAACTTAAAAGATGCCAGCCTCTTGGTCAGGGGCGGGTCCAGCCTGTCATTTGGGGGCAGGGAAGAGGAGGGGAGGGCTACGTAGAGTTTTGTTATATACTAAACTTGTTTGTTATTGTATTGCATATTATTTACGTAGTGTATATCTTTGATACAGGTGAATAAGCTGATAAGTCATAAACAATTTTACAGGAGAGCAAAAACCAACGTTTAAATGAATTCAAACGAAGGTGATATTCAGACAAACTATTTTTGTGTAGTTTTATTTGAATATCATTAATCCCTTATTTACAATATTAGTTTAACGCTTTTTTTTGCTCCCATGTAAAATTAAGTTTTTTGACTTAGATTATTCACCGAGATCATATATTATATGAAACTATACAATATTATTATTTAAATAATTAGATATTTCGAATAGAAAAAAATATATACATCAATTTTGCGAAATACAGGAAGGTTGAAAACTGTAGGCCTTGTGAGGGGAGCGGGCGTGGCCCCCATGGATCCGCCAATGCTCTTGGTGAAGGTTGATTCCGGAGGGGAAGCTGAGGGAGAACGGCGCTTCCGTACGGCACCGCGCGGCGCGCGCCCTCTGGTGAGGAATTCCAGCGTTTCCGGAGGCCCCGGGCGGCGCCGCTCGCTCGAGACGCCCGGATCAGGAGCCAGGGGTGGGGGGAGGGGAGGAAGGCGGGGCAGGCGCGTCATGGGAATGGTAATGAGAGCCCACACGCGGCGGGGGGGGGGGGGGCGAGCGGCAGGCGATCCTAGCGCAGAGCACCCGGGCAGCGGCCGTGCCCAATTAGAAGCGTTGTGTGGGTCTGTATGCAGGCAGGCCGGCGCCCACACAGGCTGCATCGGGAGATAGCGAACGAGCGAAGATGCAGGGCATGGCGTCATGGATTTATATCACCCTTTCATAGATCCTTCCTCTGGATGCACATGGAGCACATGGAGCTGCACATGTGCAGAGGAAGGGTGATATAAATCCACGACGCCAGAAGCACAGATGCGTAGTATTCGTACTAGAAATATTTGAGCAATAAATTCATATAGCTGGTGACGAAGAGAGATAGTATTGAAAATTGATTTTTTTTATTCCTTAAAATCCGATTAAAACACAAATACGTTCAAAAAATAGTGCCTGTATGTAAACTGCCATGTATTTACTCGTCAAATTATTTTCATTCAATTTTAGTCGTCGATTTTTCCTTCTAAGAATGTATTTCATGCAAACTACAATTGATCATTTTAGTTTTTCTCATTTTTGATATTTTATTACAGCCTAATAATATTCTCAGCCCTGCCATCGCCAGCAACTGAATCAGCGCCATCATGTCTCTCTTCATATTACCTACATAACGTTATTTTATCATTTTGTCGTCTGATGCCATAAAAATAATCATAAAAGTTCTTGAGTTATTGACAAAATCGCAGGCAGCTACCCAGTATTTTAAAGTGTCCTATATGTGTCACATGACGAGGCCACGCATGATTCTGCTGATACAGAGGGATTTCCCCATGCTATCAATTCACAAATTTGCGTTTTTCGTCTTTTGTATTCGAAAACAACTAGACTTTCCCTCCAATGGTATTTAGCACTAAGGTTTTCAATTCGACTCATTGTAACTGATCGTTCTGCAACCTCGTAATTCATTAACAAATTGATGTGATGTATCGAAGCGTTATTAGTTCATCTCATTGTGAAGAAATCGCGTGGTATTATGATGGTTGCAAATATTGCAGAATGCATTATTTAATATTTATTATAACAGTATTTTCAAAGTTCAGAGCATTTTTGTTGAGTTTTTAATCAAAACATTTAAACGTTTTGGGGACACACATTGCGTGCCTGCTGTACAGAAATCAGAACACACCACCCCTTGACGATGCACTATGAATGACTTCTACGAGTACTTTTGTTCAGACTTCTTGTGGCACCAGGTGTAAGAATGTCTATATTATTTATTAAGGCAAGAATCGACCATAAAAGTTTCATAATTAGATGACATGTTAATTAAAGTTGCATTTTGATTCTAACATTTCAAAGGATGATCGTTTTTTCGAAGAATAGCTCACGACGAGCCACATAAGGTTCTCACGCCTTCGAACGAAGTAGTGCTAAATCACTTTCTTCTGCGAAATTCACCATTATACATCTACCTGCTAAATAATTCCATTTCCTCCTTCCAACCCCGCATTCGCAGAATCCCAATTAGATCACCCTGCAATATTTCTGTAAGGCACTCTGTAATTAACCAACAGAAACCAGGTACGTAGTAAAGCCAAAGGTTGATCAGTGATTGATTAATTGATCAAAGGTTAATTGTTAAATTGATTTAAATATACACTAGTGGAATCGAATATGGAAAACGGACCTATCACTACCAACTTAATATGAGAAATTTCTGCTTTCACGCTTCTTAGTTGAAGCAGTTGCCGAATTTCAAGTACGATATGTACTTGTACCCATGTACGATATTTTCATTATCGAATCATATAAAATCACGCAAAGAAAGAAAGAAAGAAAGGTACAAAAACTCTACAAATAATCCCAAGAACTAGAGTTCTAATTTATTGGCAGGAAATACTTTTTATTACGAATAAATCACAGATTTGAATGGCGCTCTGATATGATATCGAGATGTAAAAATATCTTTCGCTAGACCTTGTCGTATGAGATATTCATTGTGACTTTTCAGCTGCTGTGCCTTGAGGTAGACAAACTGGCGCGATTTCCTGCCAAAACAAACATCCCGCCCGCGATAAGGGGCACACAGACCCATCGAAGAAGTTTTCTACCTGGAGCAGTGATAGGATACAGTGTGATAGGCGTAGGGGTAGGTTTCACACTGGAAAATCGATAACTTACGTAAGATATGAGAATGATCAGACAGAATGTTCGTTGTACTGAAGTGGTGAGAATGCTGACACACACATTCACACATGCACACACACGCATACATGCACACGCACGCACACAAAGCAACAAAAACGTTCCTTAACAATAAATGTTAATATCAGATATTCGTTTAGCGATAGCGGTTAGCAGACAAAAAACAAAAACAAAACAAAAAAAAACAAACAAACTTTTCAGACATAGAATGATGGCCGACAAAATAGGTAAACATTCACCTAAAATATTCAAAATATGTAAAAGAGTTGTTCTTCTTCTTCTTCTTATTATTATTATTACTATTACTATTTTGACTATTATTATTATTATTATTATTATTATTACTATTTTGACTATTATCATTTATATAAAAATAAACCCTTTCATTATTTATCATGATTCCCGATGGAGACAAAAATATAGTTGTCTCTTTCCTTTAAAATCATCTCAGTTTCGGTAGGTGTGTGACGAAGAAATGCTCAGGTAGGAGAAGTTTACTAGGAGTGAAGGGAAATACGTCATGTTACCCTCATGTCTCTCTTGCCCTCTAAACGTGGAGATTAAACTCGGCCCAGGAATGGGCGATTCCCTTAGCTAGCAGAGTCGCTTAGCAAAGTCGGACAGATGACTTAAATTACCAAATACAAACACATCTTTTCTCTTGAACCAAACAAAGTAGTATGTGTGCGAGTGTGTGTATGTGTGTGTGTGTGTTTGTGTGTGTGTGTGTGTGTGTGTATTTTGTGTAGATTATGGCTTTTATTAACATTGTTAGGTATAGATTTGACTCAGTAATTCACTGAAAGACTATCTCTAAATTTCATTAAAAATTTTGAGTATTATTATTATTATTATTATTATTATTATTATTATTATTATTATTATTATATTTGTGGTTGTTGAAATTGGGACAAATTCGTTATTACTTTCTTCTCCAATTTGGTTGAAAGCTTCCCTGAGCAACCTCACGAGCGTAGTATATGAAGCTACAGTACCGGTAGCGTATAAGCGACTTTCACAGTTCTCGTGCTGTGGACCGTCA
Organism: Teleogryllus occipitalis; assembly: GCA_011170035.1. NCBI lineage: Eukaryota > Metazoa > Arthropoda > Insecta > Orthoptera > Gryllidae > Teleogryllus > Teleogryllus occipitalis. The sequence continues at coordinate 46,448 of BLKR01002926.1, forward strand.
TCTGACTCACACGAAGTCGCTCGAGAAGCGCGCAGATCCCTGTCATCAACAGTATCAGTATATCAATCAGTTTCAGAATATTAGCTCTCGACAATGTTGCGGTAGAGTTGCGGCTACACTACAAATAGGCCCACTACAGAACGAAGCCACCCAGAGCTGACGCATCAAGTTTTCAACGCGGTTTGGGAAGCGATTCGGTTGTGGCAAAGATTATGAACATGATATCAAAACGTGTCATTGCCTGTCGGTAAGTGTTAATGATTTAAGATTTCATTTATCCATCATGTACCACCTACATGATTGGCAATGAATGGCAACAGCGCATCAAACTGTCAGAGTCGTTTATACGCTGCCGGTACTGTATACTTGGGGTTTTCTAACCTGGCCAAAGACACTTCATCAGCTGTTACGGTGTCATTCAATCGAGAGCTAAAGCATCATCACGGTGACGTCACTGTGGTGACGTTTCAGCTCCCGATTGGACGAAACCGTAACAACTGATCAGCTGCCAACAGCCAGGATACAGAAACCCAAGTATATTATCCCTCCTCACGAACGGCATCATGAGGAGGCCGCCAGGCCCTAAAAACGTCACGGCGCCACGGACGCCTGAGGAAAGTCGGCGCAGTGGCGTAATTAATTAAAGTGTACAAAGTGTAAATAGTGAATTGCAGTGCTGTGTGGTATGAATGAGTGAGCGAATGTGTTGTACATATAAATTTAAGTATGAATGAGTGTGTAAATGTAAAAAACGAACACTACGAAGAACTTTAATTTGCCATATATTTAATAAACTTTATATTTTTAAAACTCACTGCCCAAAGTGGCCATGTCTTAGTTTTAAGTTAGTTTTTAAGACAGTTTAATTTAAAAGCCCTCATTTCCGCTCCATAAGCGTAAGATCTGGAGCTAATGTAACCCCTGATATTGAATAAATTCCCGCCTCACCAAGGTTATTGGCGAGGGTAAAATTTATTTAAAAAAAAAAAAGCATTCATTCAGAACACAATCTAAGATGCGCCATAGGTCCCGCAAATAGCCCGTTGGTGGCGGCGGTGGCGCGCTCTCGAGGGAGGCTGGCGCTGATGGATGGGGCCGCGGCGCCGGGCGGTGATGGACGAGCGCGGGCCAATGCCAGCGGGCGCGCGGCGCCGCCGCCTCCCGGCCCCCCGACCTTCGCCTCCCCCACTTGGGCCACTGGCCTCCTGCTGCCATTAGCGGCCCATTTCGCTCTACTTGGGACTACGCGATGATGCCACTAAACGAGCTTTCTCACGCGAACCAACTCAACTCACTTGGTCCTCTTACTACTTCATCGGTCAACGAGAAAAATAACACAGTTCAATATATATATATATATATATATATATAATATATATATATATATATATATATATATATTGTTGGAGAACGGTTAGCCGGAGCAAATTCATTTATTGCGAGGTCAAAGACGCGAGCTTTACCTTGTCTTCCGAGCATCCTGTGAACTATCTTTATAAAAAAATTACTATTAAAAACTAACTAGTAGATTTTGGACCTCCATTGACTGAAAATGAAGTTTTAAAATAAGTGACACTTTTTTTGTATACCGACGATTTGTGTCTCACAAAATGGAAATAATCGATTATTTCAAAATCATTAACGGGCCCAACTATTCACAGATGTGTCAATAATATTATCACATTATCATTCGTTATGTTACCATAATGTAAATGGTTGTGGGGTAACAAGATAGTTTGCAGTAGAGAGAGGACAGTAATTTTAATTAATACAAATAATTTCTCACGTTTGCTTCCCTGACTTCATGCATGCCTCCAAGGCGGATTATGAACTAGGAACGTTTCAGAAAATCTTGTAGAATTTACGTTGAATTACGGTCAATACGGATGTTTTTTCACTTCTGGATATCATAAAAACAAGTTTTTTAAGTCAATTATTTTATATAAGTTAGCCGGATCTATCTTAGAGAAGAGGAAGGAAATTTAAAGCAAACAATAATTACTTTCAAGAAAAAAAAATTCACCCGACATCGTGTTCAATTCACCCCAATGTTTTAGGTTAGCAAAGAGGGGAGTTTTCGAAATTAATTTCCTAACTTCAAGAGCCAAAACCGGGAGGCCCCAATTTCCACAACGCCAATAGACTACGAAGGACCTTCCAGTGTCCCAATTCTAATCTACGTAATTGCTTCAATTGCTTAGCAAGGACATTCCCTCTTTTGTACATTGCTTTTTGCATCGGTTCTTGGGTGTATATTATGTATTTATAAATAAGTCTGGAACTCAAAAACCGTATTACTGAATTTGATTACAGTGATTGATGACCAAATATAAAGTCGAAAATATCACTTAAGCATTTTTTCAAGACGGAACAAACGTATTATTAAAAATTTTCACGCATAACCTACATTGAGAAGCCAATTAGAAACAGATATCTTCACATTTCAAAGCTTTAAGTTCATACTATCCAATTCAAAAGACATTCATTTAAACACCAGATCAATGTATTATAGGTGTGTGACGTCGTGGGAATACACAATAATCACAGACACGAGCTTCAATGATAAAATATGTACAGGTTTATTCACAATATGTACAGTACTTACTTTAAGTTACAGCTCTGGTAGATCTTTTTTACTTTCCTGATCGCAGGAGCGATCCAAAATGAATAACTGACTCGTGGCCCGCGCCACTCCTCAGCGAGCCTCCCGCACACAGCAGACAGCTCCGGCGACCTCTTGTCACCCGTGGATATAGTCCACAACGAATCCCAACATGGTTTGCCGCACGAGCCTAGCTCGGCTCCGCACCGCCCTGGGCGCAAGTGTGCGTTCGCACGAGGGTTCCCTCTCAGCTCACAAACCCCACCCCCGCGCTCTGCGTTTGCTCTTATATAGCCCCCACCCACGTGACCTGAAACGTCACTGGGTTTTGCACACGGCCCACACGGACCGCTTTGCCAGGCATTTTTGGACATCCATTTCCCTGGATTCCAAGAATTTGACAAGGCACGCGGCAAAAATGCGCTGTCCCGTACTTTGGGCATCCCTTTCCCTAGCTCTTAGGATTTCCCAGAATACCTCGGCGTGTCACATCCTGCCTGGCCCCTGGCGTCTAATCCTCTGCCGCCGCCCTTTGTGGCGGTTGCTAACTGTAGTCCTTACAGTACGTTACATCCTACAGTACGCTTCATTTTTATCAAAATCTAGCTAATATAACTAACTAACCTACTTCACTCTTTTCATTCTAATATATACAATTTTCTACACTCTTAAATTACATACAGTCTGCTGCAATGCAATCCCTAGTATTCACAATCAAATGATGTGATACTTTCCCTGATACCCCAGAACCAACAATGTCTTCAGAGCTTCACTTTTGTACCCATAATTGCACATACATAAGACACACATGAAACAAACAGAATACACAAACAATACACTTTCAACAATTTTGTTACATATATACAGTGATTCTTCTCTTGTCTTGATTTTATACAATGCAATCAAGTGATTCGGTTCAGTGTAGCCCTCCGCATTCCCAGTTCAGTTCAGGTTCCATGTATCAGTAAAACATACGCTTAAGGCATCAGCATTTACGTGATCCTTACCCCTTTTATGAATATTTTAAATTGTATGCTTGATCATTAATGACCAACGCATCAATCTCGGGTTCTTACTTGAACAATTATTTAGCCATACTAATGGGTTGTGGTCTGTTTCCACTTTAATTTTTGCATTTCCATCCAAATAGTACTTTAATTTCTGCAATGCCCATATTATGGCTGTGCACTCCTGCTCTGTTGTACATCGTAATAATTCCGAATCTGTGAATTTACGACTTAAGTATAACACCGGTTTTTCTTCTCTCTATCATTATACTGTGCCAAAATGATGCCAATACCTCTTTTTGACGCATCACACTGCACTATAAAATCCTTATTAAAATCTGGCGCGTGAAGGACGGGTTCGTGACAGAGAGCGTTCCTCAGTTTCTCGAATGCCATCTCGCATGCTGGCGTCCACGTTACCCTGCCTTGCCGTTCGCGACCTCGCACAAGTCCGTTAATGGCGCTGATATACCCGCATAATCGTGGGAATAAATTTCCTGTAGTAACCCGTTAATCCGGAGAAAGCACGCACTTGCTTTTTTCGTTTGAGGTACGGGGTGCTTTTTTTAATAGTTTTTACTTGGCCTCTACCGGCCGCATCATGCCACTACCAACCATGTAGCCTAGGTACACATTCTTACGCGCGTATTTACACTTGCTTGGCTGCACATGCAACTTGCTTCAGCGGGGCCCGACTCTAATATTAGAAACATCCTGCTCTAAATGTCTAAGGTGTTCTTGCCATGTCGCCATAAATGGCGATGTCATCCAAGTATCCCGGGGACTGCAAATTCTGCACATCCCGCATAAAGCTGCCCTAACATCGGTTTTCTTACCGCTCGATTTCCCTGAATTTCCGGTACTATCGGCATCGTCTTGCTCGTGCTTGCAACATGTTCCCCTACGGCTTCCGATTTCCTATAAGGCTTGAACGAAGACCGTTTCCAGCCTGCCCTATTGTTTTCATAGTTGTCTAGTTTACGAGCTAGTTCTAACGGCATCTTAAATTCCCCCCACTCATCAATAAAGTGCTCTTTAATATCAATAGGCACACGACGCTTCAATTGATCAGTTACAATTAGATTCATTAAGTCCTCGAACGTATGAATATTTAGTCCTGCTACCCATTCTTTGCAATAATTTTTCAGCTCTCTCGCGTATACGTTCCAGGTAGTATTCGCGGCTTTTACATGTTTCGCGAACAATTGTCGAAACTTCTCGGCATTGAATCGATACATTTCTAATAACCTATTCTTTAAATCGGCATATTCTGTTCTACTACCTTGCCCTTCTAAAGTTAGCGATGCATTGATTTGGTGTGGGAGCAGTCCCATAAGATTTGCCACCCACTCTTCTTCAGGAATTTCTAATTGTTCCGCCTGACTCTCAAAAACACTTAAAAATGCCGTTATGTCGTCGTCCTCCCCTTTGAATCTGCTCATAACTTGATTTAATCGAATGTGCATTTTGCTATTTACTTCGGACTGCGGACTAGCTCTACCCGCCAGTTGGCCCTGTTCTATTCTCAGTTTTTCTAACTGAAATGCACGTTCCTTCTCTGATTCGCGTTCGGCCTTTTCTCGTTCGCGTTCAATCTTTTCTCGTTCGCGTTCATCCTTATATGCCTGAGCTATCCCTTTCACAAATTCCTCCTCGTAATCGGAATGCTCCTCTATCAATTTTTTTAGTACTACCAAAGTTTCCCCACCTGTAATTTGGAGTCCTAATTCCTGTGCCACGTGCACTACACACTCTTTCCCGAATCTCGGTAAGTAAGCCATAACTGAAACCTGAACTGAACCTTACAATGCAGATAGCTATACTTACACCAGATCCTTGCTGACTTCTTGATTTTATCAAAGCCGGTTGGCCTTGAGACGTCCTTCCTTCTCCGTCCGTCCTTCCTTCCTTCCTTCCTTCCGGCGTTGCCGTGAAAACGTGGGCGTCTGGCTAGGAGCGGACCCTCTCTGCTCCCGTGCGTTGTAATTATGTCTGCCCGTCGACACACCCACGCACTGGCCCACCCACTGTTCGTAATATTGCGACCACGTATGAGTATGGTGCAACAATGCCGTGCCGTTCCGGCGTGAATGTTTTAACCGCTGCTATTATCACAATTGAGCAACACTTCCCCGTGGAATTCTTATAACCGCATCCACCAATTATACTATTTGGTGAATGATATTCCCCGTGGAATTCGTTTAACCGCTGCCACCAATTATACTATTTGGTGGGTGCACGTACTCCCCCGTGGGCTTCTTTATAACCGCTGCCACCAATTATGTCTACCCGTCTGTGACGTCGTGGGAATACACAATAATCACAGACACGAGCTTCAATGATAAATATGTACAGGTTTATTCACAATATGTACAGTACTACTTTAAGTTACAGCTCTGGTAGATCTTTACTTTCCTGATCGCAGGAGCGATCCTTAAAAATGAATAACTGACTCGTGGCCCGCGCCACTCCTCAGCGAGCCTCCCGCACACAGCAGACAGCTCCGGCGACCTCTTGTCACCCGTGGATATAGTCCACAACGGCGTCCCACACATGGTTTGCCGCACGAGCCTAGCTCGGCTCCGCACCGCCCTGGGCGCAAGTTTTTGTGCGTTCGCACGAGGGTTCCCTCTCAGCTCAACAAACCCCACCCCCGCGCTCTGCGTTGGTTCTTATATAGCCCCCACCCACGTGACCTGAAACGTCACTGGGTTTTGCACACGGCCCACACGGACCGCTTTGCCAGGCATTTTTGGACATCCATTTCCCTGGATTCCAAGAATTTGACACGCGGCACGCGGCAAAAATGCGCTGTCCCGTACTTTGGGCATCCCTTTCCCTAGCTCTTAGGATTTCCCAGAATACCTCGGCGTGTCACATCCTGCCTGGCCCCTGGCGTCTAATCCTCTGCCGCCGCCCTTTGTGGCGGTTGCTAACTGTAGTCCTACAGTACGTTACAGGTACTTCAGGGTATCCACTGTTGACAGTACAGTGCCTCTTACCAAGAAGTCCTATGGATCGAGTCCCGACAAAGATAGGATTTTCAATATTAGTTAGATAACTAGGTCATAATTCAGCCACTGCCTGGAGGCGAATTCTAGTTGCAGGCTGCTCTGATCGTAGATTTCTGTGATTTCTCCGATCAACATCAGGTTGGAATGATGGTTTCCATGGTTTCTCAGTCCAACGGATGTTGGACTCTAACAAAAGGGGCCACGGACCGCACACAATCTTTCCTTCCTCTTTCTTGTCATATCCTCACCCCTTACTTACAAACACTCTTGCATGCGCTAAATAACCATGTGGGGAGAACCGAGGAGCTTAAAGCTTGTCCGGACTGAGGCGGTTACCATCCTAAAGGGAGACACCTCGTTGAGAAAACCGACTGCTGGATGTTACCATCCAGAGGAAGAAGAACACCTTTATCTCTCGTGATAGAACATGCCCAAATTCATGGGACTAACGGTCATATCAGTTGACACGCCCCGAAATACGAAATTCTCAATTAAAACATTAGATGAAATAAAAGAATAAAAAAGCGGATACTGGATCGAGTGGTCTTAAAAGTCGCATACCAATGGGAGACGGGAGTCAACGACTGACCCAAACGTAATATTCTCCTTTTCATTGTATATGACTTTTATTATTATTATTTTAACGTAACAGTTCATATATTTAAAAAAATAACCCTAAGTGAATGTTTCGTCTTTTCACACTTATCAGATAATTATCAAACAATTCAAATTAAATGTTAAGGGAAACTGTCTCCATGCGTAATCGCCACGAGGAAACTCCATTGTTCTCTTATAGTCAGACCTCCCCATAAATACATTGCAATCTTAATTTAGTGTATGTCGATGTAATTAACAGTTGTGTAATCGGAGCAACATAACGAATGTTGAACTAGTTATTCTAACGAAGTATGTGTAAAGGGCTAGAACAAGAAATCTTCAAAATGCTTATGTTCTTGTAAACGCTCCATAACTGAAAATATTTTAACACAAGCTTGCAGAAAATAATTGCAATTTATCGGTAAATAGTACAAGTTCTATTTGTTCTTAAATGTTCAAAATGCTCTTGCAAGTGTATGGGGTACGTCATTGACCACCCCTATTAGTGACCTCCGGGTACCAGAATGGTATTGGTAGGCAACTTAAATTAATTATTCTCCAAAATTTTACGTGGTTCCGGAAAATTCGTTTCTTTCTTAACACATTGCTCTCGATCCACTTGACTGCAGCGCCTCTAACCGGGAGGTCCTAGGTTCGAGTCCTGACGGCGGCAGGATTTTCGACACTAGCTTTTCAGCTAGGTCGAATTCAGCTGCTGTCTGGAGGAGAATTCTAGCGGCCGGCTGCTCTGATCGGTAGTTTTCCGTGGTTTCTCCGATCAACACCAGGCGAATGCCGGAGCAGTACCCTACCAAACGGGCCACGGACCGCGCGCGATCTGTCCTTCCTCTTCCTTTTCCTATCCTCTCCCCTTACACACACACACTTACACTAACATGCACTACACTACCACATATTCCGGGAGACCGGTCGGGAGCTTAGAGCTTGTCCCGATTGGGGCGGTGCCCCGTTGGTGGGAGAGTCCTGGTTAGGGGGAAACCCCACTAGCCGACGGTAGGTCGGCGCCGGATCTCGCCATCCAGCGGGGAAAGATCACTTTCATCTCCCGAGAAAAATAACATGCACTACACTAACGGGACTAATGACCGAAGTAGTTGACGCGCCCGGAAACACGAAAAAATCTATCAATCAAGCAATCGTTCCACTTGAATTTTGTTTTATTGACAATTCCATCTTCTCTTTCCGGCTGCTCCTTCGAGTCCATCGTCACAACACGTGGTTGCAGTTCCAGACGCGCTTCTGCATCACGGCCAGCCCCCGCGACGTTTAAAGGTCGGCGCAGGAAATAAATTTGAATTAAGAACGCGAACGAAATTAATGGGGCAACGGTCCCGCAGGAAGGCTCGGCCCCCGCGGAGGCAACACGCGCGCCTATAAATCGCTACAAAAAGCGGCAGCGGATAACGCAAAGCCTGATGGTGGCGCCCTCTGCCCTGCCTCCGCCGCGCCGCGCCGCGCCGCGCCGCGCCGCGCCCGACAGACGTCACGCCGCACACTGGTTCAATCGGGCCTAAAACTGGCCATAATTGCAAATGCGAGTGGATTTGCGTAAAAATGGGTATCAAGGTTCAATCGGGCCTAAAACCTGGTCATAAAGCAAATGCGAGTGGATTTGCGTAAAAATGGGAATCAAGGTTCAATCGGGCCTAAAACCTGGTCATAATTGCAAATGCAAGTGGATTTGCGTACACATAGGTATCAAGGTTTAATCGGGCCTAAAACAGGTCATAATTGCAAATGCGAGTGGATTTGCGTAAAAATGGGTATCAAGGTTCAATCAGGCCTAAAACCTGGTCATAAGACAAATGCGAGTGGATTTGCGTAAAAATGGGTATCAAGGTTCAATCGGGCCTAAAACCTGGTCATAATTGCAAATGCAAGTGGATTTGCGTACACATAGGTATCAAGGTTTAATCGGGCCTAAAATTGGTCATAATTGCAAATGCAAGTGGATTTGCGTAAACATAGGTATCAAGGTTCAATCGGGCCTAAAACTGGTCATAATTGCAAATGCGAGTGGATTTGCGTAAAAATGGGTATCAAGGTTCAACCAGGCCTAAAACCTGGTCACAATTGCAAATGCTAGTGGATTAGCGTAAAAATTGGTATCGAAGGGTTTTTGAGGTGGCTGAAATTGAATATCATATATAAATTTCAAAATTCAAAATGGCGGATCTACTCATTTAAAAACAAACAAAAATGCATAAAAAATAAACATATGGGGTTCTGAGGATTACTGATATCGAATATCATAATGAAATTTCAAAATTCAAAATAGCGGTTCGGAAGTGGCTAAGTGACTCAAAAATAATGATATTTGTAGAAATATGGATACAATAGTTCACGCGGTCGCGGGTTAATATTGTTATCATTAAAAAATATATCAGTAATTTTCTTATTAAAAATAATTATAAAAACGAGAAATCGAAAAAATATACAGAGAAAATAATTCCCTGTGGCGTCGATGACACTTCCGGGATATTCAGTATTAAATCTTACTATGTAGCATTGCAGTAAAGTGGTTATAAAACAAAAAGTGCAGGCATGTGCAGCTAAATGTGTGATATTCCGATTAAGGGCATTCTACTTCATAAATTTAAAAAAATGATTGAGGCTGGAATACGCAGAATAAACAATATAATCCACAATATATGGGACTAAAATTGTTACGCTTCCTAGTTTAGAGTTCAGTCGTATTATATATAAAATTATCAGACACGTTTCCTTAAAAATATACCTAACGTATAGTCAAAACAGTCTTCTGTTCATAAATACGAAAAGAATCCACAAAAAAATTTAAACACTTTTTTTTTATTTCACAAATATCGTCAACAAGAATCAATGAATTCGAGTGTTTCGAGCAACGGTAACTTTATGAGCCCGTGAAGACGACATTTTTATTTCAATCATTTTGATTGAAATAACGTTCTGGAGCTGAAGTAGTGTGCTCCAAAGTCTTCCGAACGAGATTTGCTAAGTCCGAATTCCGAACGCGCACTATCAATTTTGCTTTTATGACCAGGGTTTTGGCCCGATTGAACCAGTGTGTGCCGCACGCAGCTTAAACGCGCCCAAAGACCTCCAGGGGAATGCGGGCAGGTGAGGAATGGGATTCGAATGACCGCGGCGCGGAAGCGTTGCGAAAGAATGAAACTAATATGCTTTGCGACAATCTAGATATACAGGGTGATTCAAAAAGAACGAGCAGATTTCAAATAACTCCCACCAATGAACGACGACATTTGATAGAGAAATGTACAAAGTCTTATTTTGTACATTCAATATGATCATTTGTTACGTGACAAATCTTGAATCGATCGTCAGTTTCTTGCCATGCACGAATTAACTGGTCGTTAGTTATTGAGTTCAGTGATCCAACAATTCGATCTCGAAGATCTTGAAGAGTAGCATATTTAGGTGGTACATACATCTTGTCTTTTATGAATCCTCATAGATAAAAATCGCATAGCGTCAGATCTAGTGACCTGGGAGGTCACTTACGATGAACAAGATCAATTCTTCTAATCAATCGTCCTGGAATCGTGGCGTTCAGATACTGCCGTACCTCGCTGTGAAAGTGAGGTGGAGCGCCGTCTTGTGCGAAGATAAAATCATCCCGATATTCTTGAATTTGTGGAAATAACTAATTCTGGAGCATGTATAGATACATAATTCCAGTAACATTTCTCTCAATAAAAATGGAAAGATCCATAAACTTTGTTGAAACTAATGGCGCAAAACCCATTCAGCTTTGGAGAATCTCTTTTATGTTCGTTTACTATATAGGGATTTTCAATCCCCCAAACTCTGACTTTGTGGAGATTCACTTTACCAGAGATATGAAATGTTAATTCATCCGAAACAAATGTCGTTCTGCAAAAGTGTCATCTTCCATATCTTCCAACATTGCAATGCTAAATTCTGATCTTTTTGCATAATGTCCAGGATGTAAGGTAATTGCAATTTACAAGTTGGCCTGAAGTAATTGCAACGTATACGGCTTCTTACGCAGACTTTTTTAAGCACACGCCATACCGTTGGTTGCGGTATTTGAAGTTCTTTGCTTCCTCTTCTAGTTGATTTTGAAGGGCTACGTTCGTAAGCTGATCGGATACGCTCCACTTTTTCATATGATGTGCGAGGGTGACCAGTACTTTTCCCCTCGCATATGCAACCATCTTCTACACATTTCTTGTACTACTGGTAAATCTGTTTATGACGAGGCGGCTCTTTGTTGAACTTTCCACGAAATGCACGCTGCACTGAAACAATAGAGTCACTCTTTGCATACTGCAGCAGACAAAGCGACTTTTCGCGTATCGTTGCCATTTGCTTGTAAACAAACTATAGTGCCACTGTAGGATTTGAATGGAATTAATAGGTAAAGGCTTAAAACTTGGAATTTTCCTCTATCCAGTGATGTGTCGTATGTGTCTCTATCCAGTGTCGCTCATTGGTGACGACATTGAAACCTGCTCCTTTTTTAATCATTCTGTATGTGAGTCGGCGAGAGGTTTTGCTATTTCTTTTAGAAAACCAGCTGAACTGGCATGAAGTTACCCTAGTATTTATAACAATCAGACAATTATCATATGTACATTCAGACATATTTTATGCAAAATGGTTGAATCTTATGACAATCTCATTACATCTACATAAAAATGATAAAAGAGTGTGTAGTATAAGATTAGTTTTGAACTTAAGAGTAGAGAAATATTTGCCTGCTTAAACATTCCAGATGTTCTATCGGCATTCTAGGTTTACAAATTTCGTAATATTTATTGCATTCTTTTAAGTCACAAATTAGCACACATGAATATCTTCAATCATATATTTTATTGCATAAGCAAGTATCATTTAACCAGGCATATTTTTAGCCGTTTAATGTGGGACTTGGTAGTATTAATGAATAATTCTGCCAATTCCATATAATTTATATCTAATTAAACTACTGAAGTTCTCTTCCTAACAACTAATCTCGCGCCTTATCACAGACCCTTGGCACACCAAAAGACTCTATCCTCGCATTGCAGCGATCCTGTTGGAACTCAAGGGAATCGAGGACTTGTGGAGTGCAACCACTTGTGGCTGGGAGATCTCCCGAGAACACTCGTCAGCTCGTGGTCGGTGGCTAGCGGATGGGCCGCGTCGTCTCCTATGACCCGCGACCCCGCTCTACCCCTCCCCTCCCTTCCTCCTCCCCCCCTCGGAGCCTTCCCCATGCCCTGGGGCAGAATGCAGCCGGCAGCCCTTTGTGGCTGCTGGTTGGCGCGTCATGGCCGGCAGGGCAATGAACCTCACGCCGAGGCCTATGTGGGCCACGGTCTTAATTTTCGCTACTCACGTTTGATGTATTTTCCAGAACAAACGTCTCCGGGAATAGATTGCCAAAACACACTTCCAAGCGGACGCTCGTGAAGCATACAGAACAACATAAAATTACTCGTGTCGTTCTTCAGTGAAATTAATAGCGTTGTACATTCGAAAGAAATTCTAACGGGAGTATTAATATCTCTCGCATGACGGAGTGGCGGGAGGGGTTGGGCAAGTGTTACGTTACACAAGCGCTGCTTCTCTCTCATTTAAAATCAAAACAACAAAATCGATCTCTCGCAGTCACACGCGGCGCCTCCTTTTGAAATATCGCTGCAATCCGTCGGGGCGGCCGGTGTGCACGTGATGGACGAGCGGGCGTAGAGTGAGGTGGTGAGGCGGACCGGGAGCGGTGGCTCAGTGCATCAACTGATGTCACTGCAATGCTTCTGACCGGGAGGTCCTACGTTCGAATCAGGATTTTCGACACTAGCTTTCCACCTAGGTCGAGTTCAGTCGCTATCTGGAGGGGAATTCTAGCAGCTGGCAGCTCTGATCGTTAGTTTTCCGAGGTTTCTCCGATCAACACAAGGTGGATGCCGGAGCAGTACCTTGACAAACGGGTCACGGACTGCGCGAGATCTTTCCTTCCTCTTCATTGTCTTATCCTCACCCCCTTACTTTCACACACTTACACTAACATGCACTGCACTACCACACATGCTGCGAGTCTGGTCGGGGACTTAGAAAGCGTCCGCGCTGTTGGGAGACACCTGCCTGGGGAGAGCCCCGCTAGTCGACGGTAGGCCGGTGCCGGATCTTGCCATCCAGTGGGGAAGATCACCGCCACCTCTCGATGAAAAACACGCACTCCACTTACGGGAATAATGACCTCGTTAGTTGGCACGCCCGGAATCACTAACAATCATTCAATTAATCGAATGAGGTGGAGGCAGGGTGCTCGGGGTGGGAAGGAAGCCTTGCCAGGCACCTAGAAGAGGACAGGGGCCAGAGAAGCAGGCATTCTGCTACTGGTGTTCGGTGACAGAATGGAGAACCTGCAAGCGGAATGAAATCTCCAAGATTGGTTTTATCTTATATGAAGGATCCAGCTTAGTTTTTGCAACAAAAAATATGATATAATATTAAAAGAGAGAAAAAATAAATCGTACATTCATTTGCGTTCACTAAAAAGTTTCACATTTTGTAACATTATATTTTTAAGGCGAATTTTATTTCAATCAAATTATAAGTTCTTGGGATATGTGAATATGTTTGATTTTGTCGCGTTGACGAGATACGTAATTTTGTGTATTGTGAGATGAAATAGTTTCTGCAACAGGGAGCATGATTAAAATGATTAACATTTAGGAATAATAAATCCCGAAAGATATTGAATAAACAGTATGGAACACGCAATGGAGTTTACTGGCAAGGGCATTTAGAATTCTACATTAGTGAAAAAAATTACAATTATTGTTTTAATTTCAGTAATAACTTCTCAACACGAAAAGTATACAATGCGTTTAAAACTATAAGTGAAATATTATAAAATAATATGAAATAAAATGTTTAAGAATAATATACACGTTTTCTTGTTATCATTGACGACCTAATTATTATTATTTTAAAGTGCTCTCATTATGAATATCTGAGTTTTCTTATTTTTAAATTTATATTTTATTCAGATCATGATGAAAATTTTAATTTTAAAAATATTAGATTTTCACTCGAGTTTATTATTAGAAGTGATAACAACCACCTGTTATTTGAAGGGTCCCTGAAGAGCTCCAAATCCAACAGTGCTTGCCATTGGCGTCCGTTATCATAGACACACTTGAAGAAATTGAACACTCAAACTTCGGCATTAATTACTCATTTATTTATTTAATAATTACCAAAAATGTAAAGAATCTTCTCATGGTAAAAAAAATATTACCCTCGTTACGTTCTGTAGACACGCAAAAAAAAAAACAAACAAACAAACATGCACCAGAGCCCCGGCGTTTGAAATGGCAGCCATCCATAGGAATGCCCTTCTCATGAGACCATGGGCGCGGCTTCGGCTACGCTCCGAGGTTCCACGCGCCCTCGCCCCGGCCCGCGCGCGCGCCCGCCGCTGCGTCTTTGTTTCGAGCTGCGCCAGCGCCGCCCGCGTGTCGCGGCTGGAAGCGTAATTAGAGGAGGCCGCGCGCCCCACAAAAGCCAACTAATTACGGAAGGAAGCGCGCGGTCGCTCCCGGGCCTCAACCCAGGGCCGTCTGCATACAACGCAGTCACGTGGCTGGAGCTGGGATTTCGGAAACGAGTTCGTGTCTTAACTTAATGGATCTTTGTAAGTCTCGGTTTTATTACCATCCAATGTAGAATTAGGTTTCTGAGACGTGCGAATACATCTCACTGCACAACATTAATACTGTTCTCAGAGTCACGAGTTTAAATTTCATGGATTATAATGTCACTATTACATCATGATGTAATAATGTTCATTTTTGTAGAGTTAATTAAATCATCGTATCTATTCATTTCGATGCACTGTAGAACTAATTTTCGAGAAGATACGAAGGTAAATGCAGCTTGTGAAGATGTGTTATTTGTGAGCATTATGTGACTTTTCTCAATTGCAGAGCAACATGCTTAAATTTATTTCCACGCCTTCAATTCATTTTCATACATAAGAACTATTCTATCATGGAAAGTTTTAACTAGTTTAGGTTCCAAGAACAATGTTGACATATTTCAATTAGATATTTTATTGATAGTGCATGCAAAGATCATTTTTATAATTGTGAAATTTCTGACTAACCTTTTCTCATCCAAAATGATTTATCAACGGCGCTGTTATCCGTATGCCAGTCACAAAGACACTCATTTGCAGTTCCTGTATAGCTGGTTGATGAAGTGGTGTGGGTTGTGCAAGATTCTTCAGCTACGAAAAACCTAAGCGTAGAAAAGAACGACTTTGCCCAAGATACGATCACAAGTAGTTTCTTGCCAGGGATGTCACAAGCACCCATCCACCGAGGATGAATGAACGAAACAAACACGAAACTCCGCTCGAAACGATGGCAGGTGAACGATTAGAGGGGAACGCGACGAGGAGGAAATAGTGACACCGGAGATACTGGCAGAAAGGTACGCGCAGCGGAAATCGGTTATTGACACCTGGCACGCGCACGCACGCAGTAGCATTGGCGCGCGCTGGCGAGGCAGCGGCCGGGCCATGGCAGCACGCCGCCCAAACTGGCGGCGCGAAGAGCTTCCGTATGCGAGGAGGTGCCGCCCCCCCCCGGAGGGGAAGGACACGAGGCGACATCGCCGCGCTGGGGCTCCCATGCGGGGGAGGGGGAGGAGGAGGGGGAGGGGAGGGGCGAGCACCCCTTATCTCAGGGCTTCCGGCGAGAGCGCAAATATCATGCGGGCGCGCTGGAGGAAGTGACGTGAGCCTCCGACACGCGTCTGCCGCCGCCGCCGCAGCTGCGCCCGCCTCCAATGGCCCAGTATCATTGCCGCTTCCACGAATGAACATACCGGCAGCGGTGGCTCAGTGCATCAACTGATGTCACTGCAGTGCCCCTGAACGGGAGGTCCTAGAATTCGAGTCTCGACGGAGGTAGGATTTTTGATACTAGCTAGGTCGAATTGAGGCGCTGTCTAGAGGAGAATTCTAGCGGACGGCTGCTCTGATCGGTAGTTTTCCGATCAACATCAGGCGATTGTCGGAGCAGTGCCCTACCAAACAGCCCACGGACCGGGTGCGATCTTTCGTTGCTTTTCCTTGTTCTATCCTCACCCCTTGCACACACACTTACACTAACATGAACTACACTATCACACATGCCGAGGACTATCACACATCCCAGCTGAGGCGGTGCCTCACTAGTGGGAGATACCTGGCTGGCTCAGTGCCTAGTTTGGTCGGCTCATTTCTACTTAAGTCGGCGCCGAATCTAGCCATCCAGTGGGAAAAGATCACCGCCTCCTCCCAAATGAAAAAAACCTGCACTGCACTTACGGAACTAATGACCGCAATAGTTGACGATTCCAGAATCACTAACAATCAATCAATCAACTAATATACATTGGGAGGCAAGTTCGGTTAGATTTATTTCCATTCTTTTTCTAGAAAATGGGTGGTGATTTGGAGAGCGTACTTAAAACGTCATCAAACAGTATAGTACTTCGTCAAACGAATGTTATTAGTCAAAAAGTAGTGGAGGTCAGATAGTTCATATCCGAATGCAGATGACATAAAATTCTGAGTTCATGAAACAAGTGCGGATGTCACACGGATTGTTTTCAACAACATATCACATGGTTTGTTTTGAAAAGAGCCGTGAGAAAAGACTACATCGTTCTAACTTAAAAACACTATTCGAGAATATTTTTTATAGAATACTCATAGTGTTAGATTAGCGTTACTATGCATGCAGATACTTATTCCCAGAAACAGATCTAAATAAATTAATAACTAAATGTTCAACGATAAGTATTATCATAGATTGATAACTAACATTGACTGGATCTTAAAAATGATGTGAATCCGCACAATGTCTTATTTAACAAAACCTTAGTAAAAAATCAAAGAATTACGCACACAGAGAACTCATAATGTTTTTGATATTCGATGCGTCAGGAACGTTGTTTTATTTTTAACCTATTATTATTATTACAATTATTATTATTATTATTATTATTATTATTATTATTATTATTATTATTACTTGAAATTCAGATTATCAGCTTTTTATTGTTTAAAACCTGATTCCTTCCGAACGATTTCCCCTTTTAAATAATCAACATTTTATGGTATTCAAGTAAAAATCGCAACTTGTCTTAAAACTGTACGTATTCATACACATTTTTAATCCACCAACTTCACGCGGGTCAGGAAACCGGTGTGGTGTTTCGTTGGCAGCACTGGCGCTTTCCTCGAGGAGCCCATATCGGCGTCCGCACACGCCCTCTGACCCGGGCCGTGTCCCCGCTCGCCCGGGCCGCGCGAGCACCTTATCGCGCAATTAGCCCGAGTTTATGTCCCCGGCCCCTTTGAGCGTCTTCCCAGCTGACGACTTTATCGGGCAGCTGTCGCAGGGCGCGGCGCGGCGGCCGGTCGCGTCTTCACGCGCGGAGGAGGCGCAGGGCTCCCCAGACTCCGCGCGGGCAGGACCACTTGACGAAAATGGCGCCACACGCCTAGTGATGGCAAATTTTACCAAAACATCGCTAAAGGAATTTCGATGTCGATGAAAAACATCGACGTCTTAATTATAGACTATCGATTGATTTTTTCGTGTTTCCGGGCGCCTCAACTGCTTTGGTCATTAGTCCTGTTACTGTAGTGCATGTTTTTTTTTCTCGGGAGATGGCGGTGATCTTCCCCCTGCTGTATGGCGAGATCGGGCGCCGACCTATTGTCGGCTAGTGGGGTTTCCCCCTAACCAGGACTCTCCCACCAGCGGGGCACCGCCCCAGCCGGGACAAGCTTTAAGCTCCCGGCCGGTCTCCAGGAATGTGTGGTAGTGTAGTGCATGTTAGTGTAAGTGTGTGTGTAAGGGGAGAGGATAGGAGAAGGAAGAGGAGGGACAGATCGCGCGCGGTCCGTGGCCCGTTTGGTAGGGTACTGCTCTGACATTCGCCTGGTGTTGATCGGAGAAACCACGGAAAACTACCGATCAGAGCAGCCGGCCGCTAGACGTCTCCTCCAGACAGCGACTGACTTCGACCTAGCTGAAAAGCTAGTGCCGAAAATCCTGCCGCCGTGAGGCCTCGAACCTAGGACCTCCCGGTCAGAGGCGCTGCAGTGACGTCAGTTGATGCACTGAGCTACCGCTCCCGGTAATTATTGACTAATAAACATGCTATTTTCATATCCATTTTTAAGTACAGTATTAAAAGGGATATATTTTATTGTTTGGTTGCCAGCGTTTTAGTAGTATGTTAATAAAAATGATTATTGAATATAAAGAAAGAAGTAACAATAAAGAACGTCGTGGTTTGCTACTTTACCCTTTAGTCACTTTCATTCGTACACCATCGAAGTAAAACCACGTAAAATTTCCTTAGATTGCACAGGCGAAATGTTCAACGTGACAAAGAGGATAACCCGAAACAACAATATTGCTGTGGATTGCTGCTACGCCACAACGTGCCTAAACCCCTTTTATTTAAAAAAAATTAAAAACATTTAAATCGAAGTTTTTGCAACAAAATATCGATGTGGTGAAAAAATTGAAAGCAAAATATCGATGTTAATATATCAATGTTTCTGGTGGAAAACATCGATGTTTTCTTTCCATCCCTACACACACCAGGAGCGGATCCAGATGATTATGGGGGGTGGGATAGTAGATTTTGTTAAATAATAAACATATTTGTTATTATATTGTATATATTTATGTACAGTAGATATGATACTATACAATATTGTTGTTTAAATAAATACATAATTTGAACAAATATGTGCTAGTGCCATACACATGGTTCTGGAGAAAGGACGATGTGAAAATGTGCCAATCAGGGGGTTGGGTGTAAACAATGTGCGTCCTAATACAGCAGTACGATCATGAGCATGTAACAAAATGTTGTTAGAATTGAATACAATTCATTTAGCCGGAATCATTATCCTATCTATAGCCCTTACACTGGTGCAAACGACCGGATTTCCATTCTCAATACGTAAATAGTACAAAAGTTGGTCGATTTATATACAAGTGCTTACAGTTTTGTTTGTTGATGTAGATGTAGTTGTTGTAGGTGTGGTTTCGACGTTGGTGGAAATAAGTGCTATGAACTCCGAAGACGACAGATCATCCTGGTTACTGTCTAGTGAAAGAGTTTCAAAATAATGGATGCCACCACAACCATTGTTTTCAGACACAATACCTCTTGTACGATACTAGAACTTTTGTATCACACCAAATAATACATGAACTCACCATTTTGGACTGAAGGAACGACAAGTAACCTGAAAATTCTAATACTCGTAACATGATGTACATAATGTAGTACATAGCTAGTACGTCGATATGTTGTGAGTCATAGTACGTAGTGGCCTCACGTTGAATAAATCATACCAATAGGAATATTCGCAAAATAATGTAATTGCAATTGAAGTTGAAAAACTATCTAAATAGGAGGTAGGATAATCTAAATAGGTAAGGAAGGTAGGATAGGATATCTGACCAAAAATGATTTTGAAACAAATAATTTGTAACATATTTCAATTAATGAAATATCGAATCATGTACATTTTATTCTTTCGCTTGCTCGTATGACACGTATTGTAAAACGGAATTTCCTAATGAATGCATTCAACCAGAAGCTAACAACCGATGTAAGTATCAATTTCATTTTTACGCATTGCCAATATCCGTGTTACTTATTTCTAATGAGCACAGAAAGTGAAAGAAAAATATGCAGCCTCTCACCACTTCAGACTTGTCTATGGTGTCGTTTGATAGAAATCGAGAAAAATCAGAAAACACTGAGTTTTTCGACTGAAAAATGCAAATATTTGATTGTCATTCCGCCTATTCTCATCATGCGCGTATCAACTGAATTCTCGAACTTTGTGCCCCAGTGCATACGACAGATATGACGTCATACGACAATAGTCAAGGATAAGGTAGCTCACCATTAAATGTTAGCTAGTTAAACTGCGATTTTTACATTCCTGCGTTTGACATTTCATCAGCTGTTACGGTGCGGTCCAATCGGGACCTTACACGTCACTATAGTGACGTCACTATGGTGACGTTCAACCTTCCGATTGGATGACACCGTAACAGCTGTTTTACTTCACACGCAGCTCTGTAAAAACCGTAGTATGTGTTCACTTAAAACAATTTTTTTATATTCTTGAAATAAAAAATAAACGGTTGTTACTGTGTATTCTTCAACACTACGATAATATGTTCTTAGAGTATTATTGAAGACTGTGTTTGTAAATTTTGTTGCATTATTATTTGAAAGTATTTTATTCGTTATTTTCAGCAGTGAGTGTGCTTCTTACTGGAAAACAATTTTGTACGGTTTTGTTCAGAAGCATTTTTGCTGCTACAGGCCACTAGTTTTTGTTCACATGTGAATACACAATAAGAACTGTCGTTTTGAAGAAATAAAGAGCATTTATTTACAGGTAGGACTAGGCCTTCACTTCCTCATTTCGGAGTATCCTCTTCACTGATTAAGCTCGATTAGTGATTAGTGATGATGTGATTAGTAGCTATATGATCATTGCTTCACATGCGTTTAGTCACAGAGAACATCGGAATCAGACTCACCCTTCCACAGAAAGCGTCGTCAGGTGATATTCCACAAAATTTATCGTCTCCTTCTCGCGCTATCGAGTGTTCTCGACGTGCATCGTAACTCGCGTAGAATATGGCCCTGTGAGGAAACATGATATTCCCCGTGGAAAAAACTGGAATTTTATGCGGAGTTGGTTCCAGTGGAAAACTCCAATCGAGCGAATGAATAATTCTTCTGCATTGAAGCGGTTCTGCCGGTGGTTTGCATGCCAAACTTTCTACCTTTAACTAGCAAGAAACGCTTTTCGAAAATCACGCATTTGTAGACCCATGTCATATCTGCCGAACTAAAGAGCAGACGGCTGAGGCGACAGCCCTCTGCGCTCCATTTATTTATTTCAACTTTCTCGTCATACTACGTAATTACGTAGTAAACAGAAAGCATTGTAATTGTGTAGCAAAATTCGTAAACAAATTATATTTTAGGGCTTTATCGAAAAAGTGAATAAATCTTCTTTCTAATATAGAAAATTATTTCCTCTAAGACGTTGTGCAGTGTGTTTTGTCGGTCCTGAATACCGAAAAATTCGTTGACGACAAAACGACTCTATCTGTCCGACCGTCCATCTGTTCGTAGTCAACGCAAAAGCGTAAACTGTGCAGATTATTCTTAAATTGATTATTTTCTGAAATTTCCCTATTCATCTGGGAAAACTCGATGCCCTGCGAGTTTGATGCGGGTAGTTAGATTTTTCGAAGTACTTTACATGAAGCCTTAACATTTTCCACATTTTCTAAAAAATGGGTTCAAATTCTTTTCATTAAAGTTTCTCCTCAAACAGAGCAAACGCTCTGGTTTTTTGGACCCTGTATTTTCGAAAATTGCCCAAAAAACAAACAAAAAGAAAACATATATATATATATATATATATATATATATATATATATATATATATATGTGTGTGTGTGTGTGTGTGTGTGTGTGTGTGTGTGTGTGTGTTTCTTAATAAAATCTGATTTAAAAAAAGTTGATATTTAAGTAAGTTCATGCACATTCCTTAAAAAATAAGTCGTTTTCGCGTAATTTTGGCTTGAAATAATTACAATTTTTAAAAATCACAAAATCGGCTCCAAATTTTCCTCTCCGATAGAGTAGTGACAATAACGATGATCAGGTAAATGAGTATGGAGAAGTGGTGAAATGAGTAGCAGGACAAAACGGGAGAACCCCGAGGAAACCTGATCAGAGCTCGCTTTATTTAGCAAACATTTCACAAGGATTGGTCAAGGGATCGAACCCGGGCCCTGGAAGACATATGCGCAAGCCATTACACCGCTCCCTGTGTACTTGAATGCTGCACAAGGTAAGGATGTTCTCACGGTGTGATTATGGCGCTGCAGGCGAATGCAAACCGTCATGTAATCCATGCTAGGCATCAAAACGAAACCGAAACTGGTACTGGAATGGAAACCGGTAAAACCCGTTTTAATGGTGAGGCCAAACCCAAAGCGAAACTTTAATTTCACATCAAATATTTTTCTAGAAATGTAACCACATATAAAATTGGTTTCAGATTTGAAAAATCTTCATATTTTCTTACTTTATGTTACACTGAGTTCATGATTTCATGTTCAGTGAACAAAACGTCTGAGTTTTCAGGCGTTTTTCAAGAACATCTCCTCAAAGATAATGCATTCTCTTTTGTTTTATCGAATAACTCAGACATAAAATAGACAAATTCTTTATACCTCTTCAGACTTACGTCTCAGAATTTCTTTAGAAATTAAACAAATCGTAGTCACACACTTTGATGGTACTTACTTGAAAGTAACATTAAAAATTAATAGTATATTTTTGTAAAAAATTAGGAAAACAGTTTGAAATAGTTTCAATATCAAAATAGGACAATAAATATTTAATTAACTGCAACCGATATTGGAACATTGTTTCTCAGAGTTTGATGTCTTTATTCCATATTATATGATTAACATTGTCCGTTTCATAATTACACAGGAAAATTATCTGTACTTGGTTGCCATCAGCCTGCTAGGAATTTGGCATCAAAAATGATTATAACATATATAATTGATAACTACACACATTCATCGAATCTGGAGAGGAAAATCTGTTCGATGCAGCTGATTATCCCATAGCACCGTCATAAAGTGTAAGCTAGCCAATGGCAAATATCAACAATTACATGAAGAAAAACAATAGATTAGGCATTGTACTTGGCAAGCACACTACCCAATCTGCCAGTGTGAAATATGTGTAACTGTAAATTTACACAACAACACAGTAAGTTCACCATTTTTTATTTAAGAACTGACTTCAGATTTTGTCCGTTGAGTCTTAAATCAGTTTAAGGGAGATTCATAGAATGGAAGAATGTGTATTTTATAAATCAACACAAGCACTAAACAGTAACAAAAATATTAGTACCCAAAATTTGCATCACTGTGTAGACACCCGAAAAAATATTGATATGTACGTTTTATTACTTGGTATGGCAATTTATAAGATTTAAGTGTTCCAAATGTGTAAGTTACAATATTTTGAATCTATGAAAACGTTATTTTGATTCCACAACATTGTTATAGATGGCATATTTGCTTCAATGTAACCGACAACCAGTTGAACCTCCATCACCCTCACGGAAGAGCGCTAACCCTTCTCAAATAAATTATCAGTCACGACCTGCCTCGCAAGAAGCCCCGGGCAGTCGGCGGGTCGACCGCCTCGCTGAGACGGGCCCGCCCGCGGTGACGGCGGCGGAGGGGCCGGGCGCGAGCATTTTTTTGACAAACAGCTAAAGCGAATGGATAAATGGGACACGCGTGGAATGTGCCGTACAAAGGGTGATTATTTAAAAATTTGTACGTGTTCAGGCAGTCGGGATAAATAAACTTAGCAAAAAATCGCCAGCCGACCTGGATGGCCGAGGTGGCTAAGAGCGAGTACCGACTCAGCGCTTCGGTCCGTAAAGGTCGCGGGTTCGAGTCCCGACTTCGGCATGGCTGTTTGTCCCTTGACTTTGTGTGTGTTGTCACGGAGGGCCTCGCGTTCTGCTGACCCCAGATCAGAGGAGCCCGCAAGAGTGTTTGTCTAGTGTATGGTCGAATATGCGTCCCTTCGGGACGTAAAGGGCAACCGGCTGTCGGCTGGATATAAGCCCTAGGAAAAAAAATCGCCAATTTGATACGACTTGACTTTCTTCACTCGCGTATTTCAAAATTGACGGCGAAGTTCCGACGTTTCTACTCCGTAATTTATATAAAGATTCATTCATAAGATCTTTAAAAGAAATGTGAACACAAAATTTTGGTGATGTACTATTGGAATACAACCATTCACACCGCTGAACATAAACGTAAATGTCTACATGAACATTCGAGAGAGCCAATTTTGCAAGTTCCTCTAAGTGAAAATTACTGCTATATAGACATGTGATATACATCGTAGTTACCAGTGTAATAAACGTTTCATTTCGCATTGTGTTTCAATAGTTTGTGTTCTGCTCTACAGTACTTATAAAATTCTTTCTTTACACTACAAATACGCATTTTATTTATTTTGTTTATTTTTCCTTTATCCCGAATTTTGCTCGGATTATCAGAAATTTCGGATTTGCGGAGCTCCGATTAGAGGGGTTCTACCGTTTTACTAAAGAATTTCTACTTAATTAAAACATCGCATTCCACACGTGATCTATTTATTCATGTATGTTTTAGGTCCTTGCAAAAAAGTGAGAGAAAAAACGCGCCGCGTCGGTCACTGCGGCCCGGGTCGGGCGCCTGGCGGTGACGTCAGCAGCCGGAACTCCGTAATGAAATTTGCATCGCTTCATCTGCCTCGCGCCCCGGGCATGTGCGCCAGGCGCCGCCTGCGCCTGCGCAAACTCCTCCTCTGCCCCCTCCCCCAGCGGAGACGTTGCATGAGGAAAACGCTGTGCGATGGATGAAATTCTCAGTTTCAACCAGGACATTGAACTGTAGTTGAATCAATCACCGTTTCCAATATGCTTAACTTGGAATTGGAAGAAACGCCTCTGTTTCGCTTAGGCATTACACTCTTCTTTTAAATGTTTTCCAAAGTCTCTAGATAACCTTAAAACAGGTTTATAAATAGAAAATAGAGAAATAAAAGTTTCGGATTTCACCGGGCGGAATCATGCTAATGGTCTCCCTTGTACAGATGATGCTGTATCAAAGCCTGTGATGCCGAGCTTTCGACCATCATGCCGTGGCCTTCTTCATGGCTCAATAGTTTCACGAAATGATGATCGAAACGTCGGCATCACAAACTTTGACGCGGTGCCATCCGGCCAAAGCCAAGAGGATAAACTAGCAACAAAAATTAGAACCAAAACCAACGGATTGTAACACACAGACACTAATGATAGAGTTCACGCGAGGTATCTGAACATTCGACGATCGTTAAACTGCAAGACACATGAGAAGGGACACACTGCGCATGCGCAGTAGAGCAATCCACGCGTACTATTGCTGTTCATAGAACATTGGATGTGTTTCCGGGCGCGTTAACTCCTACGCCCTTCTATTCCGGGAGGTAGCGTGTTTCTCTCCCCCTAGAACTTCTAGATCCGGCGCAACCTGAAAATCTGTTTCCTAGTATCACAAGGTATCTATCTCTGCCAGGAGCCAACGTCCCAGCCGGCACAAGCTCTAAGCTCCCGACTGCTTTTCGACATGTGCGTGTATATGTAGCATAGTGCATGTAAGTGTTTTAGGGGAGAGGAACAAGGATTACTAATGGAAAATCGCGCGAGATCGGAGGAATATTTTCTAAGGTAGGGCCGCGGCTTTCGCCTGTCATCGATCGGCGACACTACGAAGAACAACGAATCAGATCACCCAACCGTTATAGTTCTCCTACAGACAATGACTGAATCGTATCTAGCTCTGTAGATAGTATCGCGAATCCGCCACTGTCGGAATTCGAACCCTAGTACCTCTCGCTCAGAGTCACCGCAGTGGCAACGCGTCGCCCTGAGCTACCTCCGCGGGGGCTCGTTTGATCGGAATGGTGTTGTCCATGAGAGAGCGTTATCTGTCACATTTATTGATTGATTGTTAGTGATTCCGGGCGCGTCAACTACTATTATAATTAGTCCCGTAAGTGTGGTGCATGTTGTTCATCGCGAGGTGGCGGTGATCTTCCGCCATTGGATGGCGAGATCAGGCGCCGACCTATCGTCGACTAGCGTGGTTTTCCCTAACCAGGTATCTCCCACCAGCGAGGCAACGCCCCAGCTGGGACAAGTCCTAAGTCCCCGACCGGTCTCCCGGCATGTGTGGTAGTGTAGTGTATCTTAGTGTAGGTGTTTAAGGATAGGAAAAACAAAAGGAAGAGATTGCGCGCGGTCCGTGGCCCGTTTGTTAGGGTACTGCTCCAGCATTCGCCTGGTGTTGATCAGAGAAACCACGGAAAACTACCGATCAGAGCAGCCAGCCGCTAGGATTCTCCTCCAGACAGCGACTGAATTCGACCTAGCTGACAAGCCAGTGTCGAAAATCTTGCCGCCGTCGGGACTCGAACCTAGGTCCTCCCGTTCAGAGACACTGCAGTGACATCAGTTGATGCCCTGAGCCACCTCCCCGGTTATTAAATGTCGCAAGGGAGCGTGTGGCGCATGTGGCGCTGGCGGCGCTGGCGTTGGGGCCGCGTGCACCGCGTCAGCACAGTCGTCATCCGCCCAGGAGCGCCGCCTGACTTCATCGCCCCTCTCGCAGCGATACCCGCCCGCGCCTTCGCCCGCCGGACTTTCTAGTGGCG
The DNA here is from genome assembly GCA_011170035.1 of Teleogryllus occipitalis. NCBI lineage: Eukaryota > Metazoa > Arthropoda > Insecta > Orthoptera > Gryllidae > Teleogryllus > Teleogryllus occipitalis. The sequence goes on from BLKR01002926.1 coordinate 73,051, forward strand.
CGCCTCGCGAGTCGACTCGTGGGGTGCGGCGCCGCCACAGGTGGCGGTTCATTGCCCGCCCTTGACGTGCGGCGCGCAGTTGGTGCAAGAGACGAGGTTGGAGTCTCTTGCACCAACTGCGAGACAAGGCAACCAACTGCAAGACACAGAGAGGTTGGAGGCGTGAGTCTAGTTCGTGTTCAGGGGCACAGGCGAAGTGCAGCGGATCCAAAGTGTCACGTCTCCAACTTTAAAACAGTAGTATGGACGTCTTTAGTGTTCCTAAAACTTTTAGCTAAATAACAGTAGTTTATGTAATTAGTATATAAGGTTAGGCTTTATTGCATGAGCACATATTTTGAAAATAAGCGACATTAGGAGTGAGTTTTCAGATTTATACGAAAGCAACATTATAAACGAGTTGCATATGCAATTTTTTGTATAACAGGATTATAAATTTATAAGAGAACCAAACATAATTTTGCGAAACAACTTTCTTGTGGCGTCTCGGGTATTCGACATCTGTGCGAGAAAAAGGTGGTCGGCTGTTCCGTTTACCTATGTCTTCTCCCAATTCTCTGGCTGTCATTGACTGAATGTGTGATGACGCAATCATTCGTGTCGTAAAATCTAATTCGTCATCGTTTGTACCGTATAATGTCTGATTATGAACGATTTCTTGCAACAGAAAACGTCGTTTTTGATGATGATATACAAAGAAAATTATTATTTCTATCACGAACAAAGTTTATTCTCATGTGAATGTTTCTGAATGAGAATGAATTAACTATCCTAATATTAAAGAAAAATTACTCGAGTAAATAATTTTACATTCAAGAATCCCAACTATAGAGACACCTGTGACGAAATTTTGTGAAAATGATTTTCTGAAACAGTATGTAAGAAAGATTTTCGTCAGTTTAGTTCTGTTTGTCGGCCCATCAAGCTCTCCACGATTTAAATTGTATTCAGCACAACTTTCATTGAGTAAGATTTGTGTTTATTGTGTTTGCAAAAGCGTAAAATGCAAATGTTAGTGGAATGACCCTGTTCTCTTTTTTAGGGTTTATTAGATTATTAAAACTGAAGGAGAACTCCTACTCGCTAATGTACACAAAATCATAAAACTGATCCACACTTATTTCAAATCTGTAAATTCGTGATATCATCAATTACATTACGATGCTCATTTTCAGATAAATAAAACGTGACAGTAAAAAACCTTTTGGTAATGAATAACCTTCATAAAATCAAATGTGTGGCATTCGCCGTTTTCTAAAGAAGGCATTTGTCTCCAAGGGGGTGGGGTGGCGGACGGGCACTTCTCCAGGCCATGCACCATAACTGGGGAGCGACAGACTTCGCCGCTTCACATGACAAATAGGGGCCCATTCACACACGAACCCCCTGACGGAAGGGCGGCGTGAGAATGGACAGTGTGAGAAAGCTGCCCGCTGTGTGGTCCATTGCAGCGGCAGGACTGCCAACAGTCCTTGGAAGATACCCGACCTGTCATATCCAATCTCAGATTACACTAAATTAGATTATCGTATTGCAACTATGAATATTCATACTGTACGTAAAATGTGTAATCTTTAGGGTTGAATTGGATGGTGTTAATACATGAAACCAACCCAAGTGTTAATTTCGGCTGACCAGAAGCATTGAAAATACTATAAAAATGAGAGTTCAATGATGAGGGAGGCCAACATCACCCCCAACTCGCTTAACTGCCTCACCTCACGCGCTCTCGATAACGCAGTGGTTGTAGGCGAATGAGAAATGTTTACCCATAAACAATCTAATCAGAAAAACAGAAACAAAAAAAGAAACAAAATGAAAAACAGAAACAAAATGGTAATTAATTATGAAACGATGAAGTAATGATGAATATTAATACACGAGTGTGATATTACGATTCGAGTGAGGAACGAGCGAGTATCGTAAACATCACACGAGTGTATTAATAGCCATTACATCGAGCTTCATACGATACTTTTTCTATGACTTATGGTAACTTTTACATTGAATTGTTTCGTGGCAGTTGACTTGTAGAATTCAGCTAAGGCCACCTATCGGGCAGCTTCCTACCCTATCCACTGCAGCTTGTGGCTTTGTTTTACCAGGCCGTTTGCGAGGGAGTACAAACGTTGCGGCAATAATTCCGACGTCACCATTTTCGCTTTTTCTCTTATTTCTGGAGGTGTCAATTCCACCTTTGATTCACTAGACATTTTAAACTAAAGAATTGGTCGGTTCTAAGGACAATCACACATCAGCAACATATAACAGAAAATGACTTGCGTTGAGATCTTAACGTCAGTCAAACATTCTCGCCAATAACTACCACTGCGCTAGTCAAATAGGATCAAAGTGAAATTAGGATTCAATTAATTTTAAATAATATTTCACGTAAAAAATTACTAATAGTGAAATAATTTAAAACTGACAACCATAATATAATATTAAATACAATTTTAATGTACACGATCAAACGAAACGTTTACTAGAACGATTCTCTTCTGATTAACTGTCAATACTTGCTTTGTAAGCTTCTCTGTCATTGGTCAAGAATCTGTATCATAATCAAATATATATCATAATGAGTAACATTATGCAACGGGTTGCAGCCATTAAATGACAGAATTCATACAATGGGAGTAGACAAAAGTTTCATCCGACTGCACTGAGTATATGTTTTACTATACAAATTCATTTGCTACAATTTCTGTGAGTAATATGTACTGTTTCTGCTTCTCTGTATACATATGAGGTGTTGCAGCACCTTCAGTACAATCTAGTATCTTAGTACACAAATGTATGTTTATATATCAAGAATTGAAAGTGTATTATGTATCAAAGTACTCTGTTTACAAACAGTTTGAAGGGCAGATCATTATCCGTTCCGTTATCAGATCCCCAGCTGTCAAAACGTGGCCCGCAAGACGAATCGTCCGCTGCGCTGGTATTCGTGCCCACCTGACCTGCGTAACCGAGGGCGCGTGGGGTGAGGCGGGCGGGCGAGTGGGCGAGTGGGTGCGTGATGTTGGCCCCCCTGCGCGGGCGGCGCCGCTCGCTGGGCGCGTCGATGAATCACCCGCGCGGCTGCCGTCCGGCGTAAATATTATATATTGCGCTCTAATGGCCCCTAATTGGCGGCGCGTCATAAGGGCCGCGGCATCGCGCGCCCTCGTTAAGGCGCCACCGCCCCGCCCCGCCCCCACCCCGCTCCGTCTCGTCCCCGGCTCACTCACGCCCCACCCCCGTCCCGCACCCGCCCCGCACCCGCCCCGCGCCGCCCCACCCCGTCCGCACCCGCCCTGCCCCGCCCCGCACCCCGCCCCCCCCCCGCCCCGCCCCCGCCCCGTACCCGCCCCTCCACCGCCCCGCCCCCGCATGGGGCTCGCTTTCCCCCGCCGCCCCTCCCACGCCGCCCCTGGCGCGCTGCCCAGCCACGTCGCCGCGCTGGGGGCTGGCTGCGATAGGTCACCGGTATTATCGTTGTCTGCGAGGTTCTAGAGTTCGTGTCCCAGCCGTCGCGCATTTTCGAAACTAATTACGTAGCTGGGTCGAATTCAGTTCTGTGTGTAGGAGAGTTCTAACGGTATGCTCATCTAGTTTTCCACGGTTTCTTCTAGGAGTTTCGTGGGAGTGGGAGTTTCGAGCTAAGTGGCCACAAGATAGAGTGCCATCATTTCTCCCTCATCTTTGGGCCTTAATTCGTCTAACGTGCTCACACTTTACGTACACTACACTGCCACACGTGTCGGAAAACTAGTTAGGAGCTTAGAGTTTGTCCCGGCAGGAATAGCGCCCTCTTGCAAGAGATACCTGTAAGATTGAAAACAGTGCGACCCTACTTGTAAGAAGGTACTGGATCTCAGATTCTATCGAAAAAGAACATCCACCTCCCGAGATATAACTACACGTATGGGAATACTGATCTTAGTATTTGACGTGTTTTGAATCAAAAAAGTATCACTCTCCGCACTGGCTCGTTGCTCTCGGTACCCTGCAGCATCCCTCCTTCATGTAGTGATCACTATTTTGCCTTCCTTCCAGAATTATAAAATTACTGAAAATCAGTTTACGTAGTCATTTCAGATATTTTTGTTTTCTTTTACTGACCAGAAAATTCCTAGAGGCCATTTCAAATGTTGTAAGTAGTAGATGTAAGTAGATTCAGTAGGAGCTAGAACAATCCAAGAGAACTCGTGGGTAAAATTGGAGGAGGAAGCAGCGCGTCACATTTTTGGGACGATAAACCCATATATAAGAAGTAAAAATCGAAAAATATTTCGTGCGTGTTTTAATCTATATATTTAAAAAAATAAGGTATTCTGCCATGGCTTCGTTTAGAGCTTCTACTGAACCGATTGTAGTATTTTTTCCTTTATATGAAAGAATGTGATCCCTAGATGTGTTATCAGATATTGTTTGTGTTGATTCACCAACATTTACGGTGTAGATTAATTAATTAAATCATTCTTTAATAGTACGCTTATCAATAGTCAATATTTTTCTTCCAAAGGGTGGCTCTTTGAAAATTGATATATATGAATCTATAGATGTGCGTCCCCGCCGCTTCATGGTGGCGCTGCTTGATGTTTTTGTTTTGATTCTTGAGATTTGTTCACAATTCGTCAAGGTTTTGTTTCAGTGTAATAATTGCATTGTGAAGATGACAGTTTGAATATACATATTTGCTTTTGTAGTGTATTTTGTAGAGAACATTCGGACAGTGGGTTTTGTGCGGTTGTAGTGAAGTTGTTTACAGGTTATGTCGAATTCCGAATCGTTGCCCACGCGCCCTAAAAGTCTCAAACGCACTACATTGACTGGGAGCAGGGAAAGAGAAAGTCAGCGTATGTGTCGTGATAGTGAGGTCATTTCGTTTTCTGTTGGGTTATTGTCTATGAAATGTCAGTTTTGTTCTACTTTGTACTTCCCATGTCAGAGAAATTCTGTAAACGAGTTTACTGTGTGTTGCTTACATGGGAAAATAAGTTTACTTTCGAACAATATGCCAGAAGAAATCAAACAGTTGTTTATAGGAGATTATGACACATCAAAAAAATTTAGAAATAATATCCGTCAGTATAATAGTGGTCTTTCTTTTGTGTAATTTGGTGCCGATATTGCATTGTCACCTGGTCATGGCGCATACGTGTTCACCATTTTGTGAACTCCACATCACAGAATATCTTCGTTATACCCTAAAGATTCAAACAATGCAACATATTGTGAACATTAGTCTGGGCACAGTATTTTACATTTATCTTAGATCACACCGTCATATTTTGACGGGTTCTCACTAGTGTATTATTAAAAATAGTAAATAGAACTGATTATTTTGAAAGACTCGGGTAGATGAGATCGTTAAGTTGAGGTGCGACATCAGAAATCTCTGCTAGAAGGGACAAGGATTGGAATTCCTTCTCCACATGGATGTTTCCTCTTGTTGTGTGGCGTGGTGAGTCTCTCCCAACTGCTTCAACATCCGATCTTCTCTCTTCCATTTTTGGTCGGCGTGATGGGTCAGGACCAGCTGCGCTTAAGTACGCGTTGCATGAAGACTGGTCCAAATTGAGAGTAAGGTAGGGATGAATTGCATTTTGGCATGATAAACCAGTCCATCACCGTGTATCACCCACCAAACCCACATGCTTCCCATTCTAGACTGAGGTACCTCCCTGACTCTTTATAGCCGAGTAGGGCCGACAGACCTATTAATTAATAGTATGCAACCAGACAATGCAATTTTACTAACTGCTTGAATTTCCTATCGTATCTCCCAACTTTTGTTATTGGATTTACTCCCGCAAAATTGCGGAGTAAATCCAAGATCTGTTCTCATGTCATTTCACTGCAGCTTACCGAGTGTTTTCAACCAATACTATCTTTCTTGAAGTGTTCCTCGTCCATTTTCTTTTATACCTGCTGTCAAAACATGTTTCTTTAGTCGGTTTGATCAAACAGTACTCAAACTAACAATTATTCTTTTAATGAGCTCTCTCTCTCTCTCTCTCTCTCTCTCTCTCTCTCTCTCTCTCTCTCTCTCTCTCTCTCTCTCTCTCTCTCTGTAAATTTATACTACAGAACCAATTGTCAAAAATATTTTGAAGTACGAAATTATTGAAAAACGTCGAAGCACAACATTTCCAGGGTCTCCAACTTTTGGATGATTTTTATGTTGACAATGTACAATTCAAAATTACAAAATTAACTGTTCAAAACAATTAACCCTCATGCGACATACATTTATCTGGATTCTGTAATTCAATATCTTAATGATTGAACATGATCGTAATGATCTTGTTTCTGTAATTCAATGTCTTGAAGAAGGCAATACAAGGAGAGAGATGAAATATTGCACCATGCCAATCTACACGTCTAGTACATCTCGCCCTTTTCAATAATTCATTGGGATTTTTGAGATGCCAGCTTATTGTATTACTCTACAATTGTATCTAATATTTCATTTCTAATAAACATTCTGAAATACTCAATTATGGAAAACACATCTCCACAATTCAGAGCTGTCAATTTTTTCCAACAATTCTTCCAATTATACACAACATTTTTCTCTCGTTTTTGTAGAGGTTGTGTTTATTATTTCATTGTTTTCCACTTCATCATAATTTGCATTACCATCAGATACAAAATCCACATTGTTTCCATCATCACTGACACAATAAAAAGTATATTAAGAGTTCACAGTACACAGACGGTAGGCACCTCACTTCCTCCGAATCGCGGGTAAATATTTCTTCCACGTCGGAATTATACAATCCTTAATCCCACTTTTTTTCTGGAATGGTTCTCATAACATAGTTTTTACTTACAAAGAAAGCATAATTTGGGATGGATGCCATGTCTGAAAAATAAATAATGTTAAATTTGTTCTTGAGAAAAGATGTCCTGTTTACATTCACACGTTACACAAACATTATTTTTACATTCAGGATGTTACCGTTTGTTAACAAACACAAAATATTGCTTAAAATTTATTTTTTAAGCTATAAATAAACAAAAAAGATTTAAAATCATAAAAAAGAGTCACTTTAAATACCTAATAAAAAAGAATTGAGCCACCTGCATTGAAGTAACAAAAAATTAACTATCAATAAAGCCGTTCCAACTAACTACGAACAAGACCAACTACTGTGGAATGTACTATATAGTGAAGTACTGTATAGTAGGACTTGCTACGAAGCTCATTCTATTTACTTATGTAATTTCATTCTTCAGTTGTTTACACCAAGCAAACGAAATGAAAATGTGTGCCAGACAACGCAAGCAACGTTGCCTCACGGTCACAACATGAACGAATATACAATTTTCTTGATGTAGTAGTGAATAAACATACGGTCCTTTGCCGAAAACCAACACCGCGCAATAGAAGGGAAAGTTATTTCTAGCGTGCAATGGTGGTATAATGGACATAATATTGTCTTTTAAATTTTTGGTGTGAATTCGATTCCTGACCGTCTATTGTAATGTAGTTTTTATTCAATTTAAATCCATTTTACGGAGGTATTCGTGTGTTTTATGCGTCATTCGACTGAGGTGTAAAAATCAGCATAGTTTCCTAACATACAGTTTATCCGCATCAAATTATCGGCCTTCACATATGTTTCCTGAAATTCAAGTGGTTTTGGTGGAAAATTAATCCGTGAGAGAAGCCTTACATCAGTACGTTCGTATATTGTATAGTATCTTCTATTAGGATGACACTAATTTATTAGTTATTATTATTATTATTATTATTATTATTATTATTATTATTATTATTATTATTATTATATACGAGGTATGTGACTATCTGAATGCACATACTGATATTGATTGGACCTTTTATTAGGACATGATGAAGCATCATATCAGCTTAGGTGGCTCAGGGTATCAACTGATGACTGTAGTATTTCTGACCGAGAGGACCTAGGGTTTGTGTGCTGATAGGGAAGGATTTTCAACACTAGCATCCGGCTGCTCTGATCGGTAGTTTTCTGTGGTTTCTCCGGTTCAGATCAGGCGAATGTTGGAGCAGTATCCTAACAAACGGGCCACCGAACGCGCGATTTTCACGCATCATACTTGTCATTTCCTCGCAAAAACCATGAAAAATCAGAGCAGCCGGCATATAGAATTGGTTTTTCAAGACAGAGGCTGAATTTGACCTTGCTATGCAACTTGTGTTGGAAATCCTGCCCCCGTCGGGACTCGAGCCCTAGGCCCTGACTGACATCAGTTGCCATGAGCCATCTAAGCCGATTCAGCATTTACTCTATTGAAGATTTATGCAGTCGTCTAAATAATCCATTTCACTATTTCAAATGAATCATTACAAGAGTGTAATAATAACCACACATAGATGACAAATTAACAGTTCCTATAAATCGCGCAGCTAGGAATGCTTTTCATTTCCTCCTTAACTGATTGGCACGCGGAGAATGGCCGTGTCCTGCCTCACCTCGTGCACTAAGTAAATTACCACGCGGCGGCGGTCTCCGTGGATTATCGCGTGGGAGGCAACAGTTCCCGCCGCACGGCGCTTGCCCTTCTCATTAACCCGCGGCGCCTGCGAGGTTCGTGGCGCGACGAGGTGCTCTGTCTTTCCCAAAGGGAGAGAGAGAGGGGGGGAGAGAAATGCGATTGGTGATTAGCCCCGTGGCGGGCAAATGACGAGGCGGAATGTAATGACGCGATTAATCCCTCGGCCGGACAATAACGTTTGCGCTCCGCGGCGGTCTGCTTAAAAATAGCTGTGCGTCATATTCGTTTACTGCCTGCCATCTTCTTCATTAACGACTCTCGAGGATTGTGTCTCTGACAGCGAAAGACCTCGTGGTTCAAAGTCGGCGCTTTGACGGCGAAGGCGGAATGCAAGTGTTAGCCTTTTTTTCTGACAATTGTTGGAGAATTTACTAGTCTTCCTGGTAGATTGGTTTTGTGTTGATTATAATAATTTTATAAGACGTTCGATGGTGATTTGTATGGGATATTTAATTCACACAGTCACCAAATACTACATAAAACTATGACAGGTATTTGGCCAGTCTTCGTGCATAATGTTTGTGAGTTATGTTGTTACGTATTCATATGTTCAATTGTACTACCATCCCAGAATTGTATATGCAAAATTGATAAATCTAGAATGTGTCATGTAATCCGTTTAGTGACTGTTCAAAAAGGATGTTGGAAGGTTGTCAATGATATTGTACAACAACTAACCTGAGTATTATGCGCATTTCCAGCTCGCAGATCCTTTATGTTTCTTGTAATTTTTTTTTCCTAGGGCTTTTATCCAACCGACAGTTGGTTGCCCTTTACGTCCCGAAGGGACGCATATTCGACCATACACTAGACAAACACTCTTGCGGGCTTCTCTGATCTGGGGTCAGCAGAACGCGATGCCCTCCGCGACAACACACACAAAGTCAAGGGACAAACAGCCATGCTCAAGGCGGGACTCGAACACGCGACCCTTCGGACCGAAGCGCTGAGTCGGTACTCGCTCTTAGCCACCTCGGCCATCCAGGTCGGCATGTTTCCTGTAATTAAGATATGAAAACATATTCGAGATTTTCTCACTATTTTGTTTCTCTAAAAATTTGTTACACGATTATCTTCATAGATGATTTTTATCTTCATTATATTAACTGGATTTGTAAACACTCTAGTTGAAAATTGTTGGTATCAACGCTCAATGAATATTCTAATAGGCAAATAATTTTAAACGCTGGAAAGTAAATTCTAACCCAGGATTACTTTCTTGAAGAACAGACAATTTCTCCTTCTGGTCTGTGAAATACGGTATATATTAATTTTCGACATCATAATACTGCTGGGAAGTACGAGATTAGGGTACCCCATTTGTTTGGAATAGTCCCACTATTCGAACAGAAAGCCCAAGGAAAATTCAATTTTAAATTAAAACAACCAGCCTGAGTATTTGTTAATGAAGGAAAAGTTATATAAACTTCTTAAAAACAGTTTTATTATTTGACCCATCTCCACTCGTACTAGAATCTAGTATGTGGAATACGTGGAATACATTTATTGATCTTGATTCTCATTTAACTTTCTCCTATAAGGAAGTTACATTCGTCCATTTCTTAGAAATAAATAGAACCTGTCAATTAATGGGAAAAGTATAATAGCTCTTCATTTTTCCGCACCTCCAATTCTCCACGTTCCATCTATCTTCTCTCCCACCTAAAGAGCTAAGTGTGGCCACGTCGCTTCCGAGATAGGAGAGCGACAGCTCGCTGAGTGAACCCAGTCGCTATATTTAGTATCCCTTCCATACGGGGTGAAATACAGGGTTTCGTATGTGTTTAGGAGAGGAGAATGCAGTTACGCGACAAGAAACACGAATGTTGCCGAGTCGTACGGCCTCTTAACACAACCCATATGCTAATCAGGCAAATAGTACTTTGCATACTCACATTATGAAACTGACTATAAAACAAATATCCCTAGGTCAGGTATTTTGTTTGGATTTCATAACAATAATCTAAAGAAACCCTACCCTAAAGATACGCTCTTCTTCAGTAAGCTACACTACGGTGGTATGACAGAAAAGAAGTTTCTCTCAGTTTAATCTAAATTCAGTTTCAAACGGGTTGTAACTCCATGTTCAGATTATATTATCTCAACTTTTATCAGGCCTTCATTTGTTACTACACACATTACTTTAATGTCTCATTGCACTTCAGCTTGAACAACACGTCTTGTATAAGCTTATGATTTATCGCATCAAAATTACAAGACCCCAAATTCAATAACCTCATGAAGCGTGGTTATTACCAGGATTGATAAACGTTCCCCGACTGTTTCTGAACCTATTCAGCACAACCAGCCGCACGCATTAGATTGTTCGTTCGTGTGTCATTGCCTTGACTCATCGCTTCTTTTTTTCGCAATGCGCAGACAGTATTTTATTTTATTTTATTTTATTTAACACATTTATTCATTTTGAAGGATTTACATCGTTCAGTACAACTACTTTACAGATGTATTTTTTCAGACTTATTCTACTTAAAATATCTAAGCTAACTTAATCTATGCATTGGAGAGGATACTCTAGGGGAGAACCTCGGTGTTATGAATTGTCGTTGGCTAAAATTTTGAGGAATGCTTCAAAAGGGAATCTATTTTTTATTTGTGTGGGTTGGATTTTTCGGAAGTTTGTAATGCGATGCAGACAGTATTTTATGTTCGCATGCAAAAATATCAACATCTCAATGAGAATTTTAATCTTAAAGAACTGTTAATTATTATAAAACATACAAGATAGTGTGATAGTAATAATGTCGATAAAAGAAAGCGTTCTGATGTATTGTTGAAGAAACACTCCCAAGCAGTTCCGGTTTGTTACATTTTCGGATGCATGACAATGCGTTAAGGGTATTGGGAAAATGCTAACCCAACAACACTCACTTTTCCCTATGATTCCTTGAACGAACTTCAATAATGAGTATCGCAATGTAGCTGAATGGAATTCATGGCATCGTATTGTGTCCGATAGAGCTCACTAAATACAACACACGTAGCTCATGTCACGGTATCGACAAAGGTTTTAGAAATGGTTCAACTTTCACAGAGGAGTGATTTTTAGCATCAGTTAGACACGGAGACACGCACTAAGAAATTATCTGCCAGTTTTAGAAGTCCCTTATGTTAATAATTCTGAAGTTTCCAAAAGAGTATCCAAGTAATAGAAAAAAGCAATAAAGTAAACAAGCTGTCAGCGCGCGTCCAAACCATGACCTCATGACCTCTAAAACACTACCTGTGCTCTAACAACAATACATTGACAACAAGTATTGCACGTAATCAGCATTTTGAGAAAATACATATTTTATAATTGATGTTCAAAAAAAGCCAGAAAAGAGAGGGATAAAGATAATAGTCTTCGATTACACATTGATGACCGATTGATAAGTGATTCCAAACGCGCCAACTGATAAGCATATTAACCCCGTAAGTGTAGTGCACGTTTTATCATCGCGGAAGTGGCGGTGATCTTGCCTCCGCTGACTGACGAAATCCGTCCCCGACCTACGTCTGCTTGCGGGGATATTTCCAACCAGGTATTTCCCACCAGCGAGGCACCACGTCAGTTAGGGCAAGCTCAATGCTCACGACTGGATTCGACAAGTGTGATTGTGAGGTGCATGTGAGTGTAAGGGTGTGAAAGTAAGGAGTGAGGATCGAACAAGGACGAGGAAGGAAAGATCGCGTTCGGTCAAGGCACGTTTGTTAGGGTAGTGCTCCGGCATTCGCCTGGCGTTGATCGGAGAAACCATTGAAAACTACATATCAGAACAGCCGACCGCAATAATTCTTGTGCAGATACAGCTGAATTCGACCTATCTGATTAGCTAGTGCCGAAATCGAAGACATATGAAATCAATACTTGAGACTGAGTTTCCCCATGCCTGTTAGAGTAGTGTATTTTTATAGATTAGTCTCCTCTAAGAGTAAGTATAAGGGCGTGACTGAGTAAGGGAAAAATAGGAGTCAAGGAAAAGGAATGAAAGAGAAAGCAGCGGCACGTTACCAATTTCTTAAGGTATTGCTGCAGCATTCGTCTGGTATTGACTGGAGGAATCACGGAAAACTACCGACTAGAGCAGCTGGCCACCAGTGTTCTCCTGATATCGAAAGGCGACTAAACTCCATCTAGCTCCTGTGGAAAAATTAACCACCGTGCTATAATATTAGCTTAGGTAGATTATAAGCACTCCCTCCTTCCTCCGCAAAACCAAGTATAGCTGCGACGCGCGCGCAGATTGCACTGCCCCAAAAAGAAAATAAATTACTGCCTCGCCAGGCAGGAGCGGATCCAGCCAATCATTTTGGAGGAGGCATCATAGATTTTCGATAAATAATAAAAATTTGCTATTGAATTGTATATTAATTTTGTAGTGTATGCACGATACTATGATACTATACAATATTCTTTTTTTCTAATAATTCCATAATTCCAATACAAATAAATATTTAAAATAATTTTTCCAAATAAAAGAAGGTAACAAACGAAAACTCTAGGCCTTTTTGGGATTGATAAATTGTTAGTGATTCCGGGCGCGTCTCTACAGAGACCAATAGTCCCGTAACTGTAGTGCATGCTTCTTCATCGGGAGGTGGAGGTGATCTTCTCTTACTGGATGGTGGAATCCGTCGCCGGTCTACCGTTGACTAGCGGGGTTTTCCCCTAACCAGGACTCTCCCTCAGCGGGACACCACCCCAGCCGGGACAAGCTCTAAGCTCCTGACCAATCTCCCGGAATATGTAGTAGTGTAGTGCATGTTAGTGTGTGTGTGTAAGGGGAAAGGATAGGACAAGGAAGAGGAAGGACAGATCGCGCGCTGTCTTGGTCCGTTTGTTAGGGTATTGCTTCGGCATTCGCCTGGTGTTGATCGAAGAAACCACGGAAAACTACAGATCAGAGCAGATGGCCGCAAGAATTCTTCTCCAAACAGCGATTGAATTCGACTTAGCTGAAAAGCTAGTGTCGAAAATCCTGCCGCCATCAGGAATCGAACCTAGAACCTCCAGCCAGAGGCACTGCAGTAACAACAGTTGATACACTGAGCCACGGCTCTCGGTGCCTTTATGGGGAAGAGGAGCCATGGTCCCCATGCGCCCCCCCCTGGATCCACCACCGTCGCCAGGGATACTGTTGAGGGGTACATGACAAAAACTGTCCTCCCGAACACGCTGAGCTCTCGCGCCACCTGTCGCCCTCCCAGATCGCCCTCCGGGGGCAACGCGTCGCCCCGCCGGTCGGGCGCAGTGACAAGCGCTTTCGGGCGCGCGCCAGCTATGCTAAGCGCCCACTCGCGGCCAAATTACTCATCCATCATGCATGAGTAATAAAAGTACCCTGCTTAAGGACTGCGGCTGGGGTTGTTGATACATTGCTGTGGACGAAACTGGATACCGCGGGCGGACCTTTCCGTGGCCCCTCCGAGCCTTTGGAACTTAAACAAGCTCATTAATAAATGATGCATGCGCACCTACCGGGCGAAGGGTGGACTGCGAGGACACATATTTGGACACGTTGCGTTTAATGGCGATTTAGTTCACGATCGAATTAATGCAGGCAACATCAATGCATGCGGCGATCAATCATTGTACGTCCATAACAAGTCTGTTCGAAAGCAGAATGTAGCAAGAAAGCCGCGTCCGTTTACTACGATCAAACACATCTAAAACGCAACATAGGTACAAGGAATTATACTTCCCACGGGTATCGTATTAGCAGAAATAAAAGTATTCATATTTGCAATGATAATGAAAAGATAACTGCGTCAAGAGGGGGATTTTTTGAGTTATAATTATTACTTAAAATTGTTAGTACCACTTATCGTTTTGAATTTATTACTTGTATCGGTCTCATTACTGTTATATCAATGTAACTTACTACTGTAATTTAATTTAACAGACCAGATATACTCACTAGCGTATGAATGGAAAAATTTAAAAAAACAACAATTTTTTAGAGAAAAAAGAGATGCTACAGAATCTGCAAAGCATAAAGTAGTAACTATAAATATTAATGAGATTGATTAATTGATTAATTCGTGTTTTCGGGCTCGTCACTTGCTATAGTCATTTGTCCCGTAAGTGAAGTGTGTTTTTATCACATGAGGTAGCACTTTTCTGCCCTCACTGAATCGTGAGATCCAGCGCCAACAGTACGTCGGCTTGCCGTGTTTCTCCCATCCAAGTATCTCCTTCAGCGGGAAACAGCCCTAGCTGGATCAAGCTCTATGCTATCGACTAGTCTCCCGAAATGAATGGTAGTGTATTGCATCTAAGTGTGTAACTAAGGGTGAAGATAGGACAAGGAAGAAAAGATCGTGCTTAGTCCATGGCCCGTTTGTTAGTGTACTGCTGGGTTACAGTACTGCACGTAGTATTGATGCAAGAAAGCACAGGAAAATACCGATCAGAGCAGTAGACTACTAGAATTCTCCTCCAGACAGCGCCTGAATTCGTCGGGACTAGAACCCTTGGACTTCCCGCGCAGAGGCAATTATTGCCCTGAAACACCTCAGCCGGTGACGTGGCTGCAAAATTGAAAGACATGCGCATTTTCCCTTCGAAGGAAATACTTTGCTTACATCGTAGTGATCATTTACCCCCTCTCCTTATCGTACACAAAAAAGCCAAATTAGAGAGTGGCTAATGATTTTCTACTGTTTCACAATTTCTACACGTGACACTCTTCGGATTGATTGATTGATTTTTTCGTGTTTCCGGGCGCGTCTACTGCGTCGGTCATTAGTCCCGTTAGTGTAGTGCGTGTTTTTTTCTCGGAAGATGGCGGTGATCTTCCCCCGCTGGATGGCGAGATCCGGCGCCGACCTACCGTCGGCTAGTGGGGTATCCCCCTAACCAGGACTCTCCCACCAACGGGGCACCGCCCCAGTCGGGACAAGCTCTAAGCTCCCGACCGGTCTCCCGGAATATGTGGTAGTGTAGTGCATGTTAGTGTAAGTGTGTGTGTAAGGGGAGAGGATAGGACAAGGAAGAGGAAGGACAGATCGCGCGCAGTCCGTAGCGCGTTTGTTAGGGTACTGCTCCGGCATTCGCCTGGTGTTGATCGAAGAAACCACGGAAAACTACCGATCAGAGCAGCCGGCCGCTAGAATTCTCCTCCAGACAGCAGCTGAATTCAACCTAGCTGAAAAGCTAGGATCGAAAATCCTGCCGCCGTGGGGAGTGGGAACCTAGGACCTCCCGGTTAGAGGCGCTGGAATGACATCAGTTGATGCACTGAGCTACCGCTACCGGTGACACTCTTCGGACAATGACCCCCAACAGTAGACGCCAGCCAATCAAGAAACTGCAGTGAAGAACGCAGTGCAGCCTTCACAAGCCTTCGCAAGGCAGTCCTGGGTCAGTGCCTAGTGTCGAGTCCAAGTCTCTGCGTTCAATGCAGAGCAGCGGCGACTTCACAAGGCGCTGTGGCGACGGCGGGGGCGCGGGGCGGCGCGGGGCGGCGCGGTGTGGCGCAGGAGGCCGTGCGGCGTGTCAGGGGGCCGTGTCCCCATCGCCGCTGTATTTATGGCCGAGATAGCCATCGCTGTCGACGGCCTCCACACGAAGCCACATGCGATGCACAGACGAGGGGAATTAGAATGGGGAAGTGGAAACGGATCACAGAAAACTTCAACGAAGCTTCACAAGAAAACGTATTGTGATACAATGTATAAATAAAAACACAACGAAATACCGTAAAAATACTTGGGAAGACTAAAAAAAAACTACTGTGAGAGAGTTCACAAAGTTAACATATTTGATTATACATTTCAAATTTGTATTAAAACTTTGAAATAGAAATTGAAAATTGAAGAGCAGATGCAATGGCAGGAGAAACTGAAAACATTGATTAAACATTAAAATTGTAAAACAAGAAACATGTTGAAGATAGTATTAGTGAAAATGGAATCCCAATGGAATGTAAACTTAGTGAAAGTGTATGAAAAAATAAGTGGGCTATAAATTGGGATGAAACGTGGATTCCTGTGGAGTATAATACGGGCATGAGCACAAATGAACAATTGTTTCAGAATTACGCTTAAATTACATTTAATCGTTGTAAAATTCGTCTAAAATATATGACAATTTTCTATTATGGAAACATAATAACTTGGAAAGAAGTCATTTCCATTTTACAACTCAATTGCGGGGAATATTTTTGTCTACGAATAAAATTTATGATATTACTATTTCACGGTAGAAAAATATTATAATACTCTATTTGTCACTGCCCTGAACATTTGTCACGCATGACTGACGTTTTGCCATAATCTACAAAGCGATAACTTTATATATCTTCAAACATAACATATGGTGACTTACACTTAAAAATTATGCATCCAACAATTCAGTTTGTGGTAAAAATAAACTTGCAGACGGGGATGAGACTCACATTATTTGAAAAAGTTATCTAAGGTTTCGTATGCAACCTGATACGCACCATGTTTAAATAGACTCAATAGAAAGAGTGTTTCTAGAATAAGACAGTGGATTTCTTAAAAATAGGCTCACGTACATATTACTTTTAACAGTATTGCAAGGATGGATCATTTTCTTTCTCAAATTATGGAAATTGTAGATCAAATTTGAATTGAAGTAGCGAGACCTGTTCTCAAAAACTGTGCTCTTTCCCTGTATGTTCTTACAGCGATTCTTTTTCTGCTGCCCCCCCCCCTCCCGGCTTTTTATGGCAGTTAAAAGAGAGGCTAGTAAACAAGATGCACATCTGAGTGAAAATGCAGAGTTGACGACGGCGGCGAGGGGAGGGGGAGGCCGCAGCAATGACCTTCCCGGCTGCATCGCTGGGCGGCGCGTCGGTGCGGGCGGTGGCTGGGCGGGGTCGAGGCGCTAACTCGCCGCGTTAATTGACACGAGGTAATGGCGGCGCGGGTAGGGCTCAGGGGTCGCGCCGCGCAGTGGCTGTTCAGCTACAGCAGAGGGCGCGCCGGGGCATCGAGCAAGGCGACGGCGTGGCTCAAAGAGCTCTCAAACATCGAAATGCACGCGGAAATCTACCGCAGTTTCTGTGGAGCGGTGCCTCCGAAGGCGTCCAAAAGAGCAATGCCGTACGAAAATAAGGAAAAATTGAAATTGAATATCCCAGTTAACCTTCATGTTTCATCGTAATCACATTGCTGAGAAGACAACTTTTAGAGCAAAATGTTGCTAAAAAAAATCGACTGTAAAATGCTTGTATGAGATACTAGCAAAAAAGCCATGTTTTGTTTAGGTATTTGTCTATCACAGTTAGAAAGGAAAATAAATAAATTCTATCTACAAATTATATCCTAACGTGTCTCTCCCCGTTCTGCTCCGCCCTGCCCTGCTGCCCTCCTGCCCTATCCTGCTCTGCGACCTATTGCCCAAACCCACCCTACTCGTTCCCTCTGTCCTCGCCCTGCCTCGTCTGGCTCCGTTCCAGTCCTTCGTACCCTGTCAGGATCTCTATGATCACTGTTGCTACCATCATCATTGCCACAGTCGCATCATTGCATACTCTTCCAATATGAATTTTGACCTAAATTACTTAAAGGGTAATATCGCTAATTGAATGAGTTAAATAAGAATTTATTAGACAGTTATATGAGTTTTAAGAAATGTTTAATGTTTATTGATAGATATCTTCACCATTTTCAAAATATTCGCCGAAAACTGAAAGAGACATGAAGGTAGGGAATAAGAAAAAGGGTAATTTTCACGAAATTTAATTCAGACAATAACTTTCTTCTTAATTTGAAGTTCGCGAGTAAAAAAATAATTGATATTATAATAAAATTAGATTTGAATAAGACATTCTTCGTATTGGAGAAAATGAAATTTGAAAAATATTGCATAAGTTCTGCCGGACAAAATACTCATTCTTTTACAAGAAACGGCGTCTAAATCGGTTTAGTCGTTCCAGAGCTTAGCCGGAAGAAATAGACAAAAATCGTAAACACCCTTATTGATTTGGTTTTAATATTATCTAAATATGCACATGAAATTTTCAAAAGACAGTTATTTTGCAATCACAGAGAGACACTCCAATTTTATTTACATATTTTAAAACCTTTCACCTTGAACGTTAGGAAATGAGACTTGAAGGTGAAATACTTCCAAATATTTATCTGTTCAAGGACTACATATTTAAGATCATGAAATAAAGATTCCGAAGAAGGAATAGTTACTTATGACACGAGTTGTAAAAATGACATTTTAAATCACTATACCGCGTGTGTCTGACACTAGTCTTTTAGACAGCCTTAGTGACTTTAATTTTATTTTAATTAAAGTACAGAAATCACGTAATGATAAATTAAGGCTAGTTGTAGCTGATGCACTAGTGCTAAACAAGGAACTTTTAGCACACAATGAATGCTCTGAAAGAACAACTTTTACTACTGGCAGTCTAGAAAAATTCATTATACAAGGTAAATGATTGCAGATAAACCTAAATACAAAGAATTTTCTCCTGGCAAACGTTAAGTCGAGGACTATTAACATCACAGTAAGAATAAACGAATAAAAATAATTTATCCGGTCAACATGTGACTCACGCACTCTTAACCAAACAGCGGTTTTGTTGGGAACCTTTAGGATAGGGATTCGCAGAATCATGAAATTTACATGCAGTGAGTGCTGTAACCGACAAATTAACCAAAGCAAAATATATTCTGTTTCAATGTGTTCATGGACAATACATGTGGCATGAATGACTCAAAACGTATGATCAATTAACTCTTATAAAGAAAAAAGTAAGTACAAAATACATGGAATTCTACAAAGATTCTATTTTTTGGTTATAATTAAACCTAAAAAATTTGTTGTAATGAGTGTTGCTTTAACTGAAATGAACAATTAAAACAGAGCCTGTTGTGTCTTGAATTGAAAAAAGGTGACTGTACCAAGTCCGAAAGGGACAGCGGAGGATCCAGCGGAGAGGAGAGGAGACGGAAAGACGTGTTGGGAAACCCTGGGCCAACATTCAGTGCCTCGCGGCGAGAGCGCGATGTCCGATACAGAGGCCCCACCTGGAGTTTAATTAAAAGACTCAATTTTATGCTACGTGATAAGACTCCCAGCAGCAGCTGCTGCTGCCGCTGAGGGGCCAGCAGCGGGCCCGACGTGCTTGCGGCACCGCGCGTTCACCTGAAGGGTCCTCCCC
Organism: Teleogryllus occipitalis; assembly: GCA_011170035.1. NCBI lineage: Eukaryota > Metazoa > Arthropoda > Insecta > Orthoptera > Gryllidae > Teleogryllus > Teleogryllus occipitalis. The sequence continues at coordinate 92,736 of BLKR01002926.1, forward strand.
TCCCCCTCCCCCTCCCCCGCCGTATCAAATGAAGGATCCCTCTCAACCCTAGCAGCTCGTGTTGGCCCAGTGGCTGGAGGCTGCACGCGGCGGCAACAAAAATCGAAACGAGTTCCATTGTACTGCGCTCCCATCTGACTATAATAACAATTCTTCGGTTCTTTCAATTTCATCTAAAAACAATATCATTGCGTAAGTAGGTAGCTGCCGACCTGGATGGCCGAGGTGGCTAAGAGCGAGTACCGACTCAGCGCTTCGGTCCGAAGGGTCGCGGGTTCGAGTCCCGCCTTGGGCATGGCTGTTTGTCCCTTGGCTTTGTGTGTGTGTGTTGTCGCGGAGGGCCTCGCGTTCTGCTGACCCCAGATCAGAGGGGCCCGCAAGTGTTTGTCTAGTGTATGGTCGAATATGCGTCCCTTCGGGACGTAAAGGGCAACCGGCTGTCGGCTGGATAAAAGCCCTAGGAAAAAAAAGTAGGTAGCTGATTGGAAAGCTTTTAACAAATTACGACCAAATTACCAACGTGGTTTGCAAACCTGCCTCGCGCCGGCCGTGAATCTGTCGCTGCTTGGTTCGTTGTTCACTCATCGAAGAAGAATGCTCCGGTGACATGTACTATTGGAAACAGCTTGGCTCGCGAGCCCGACTATTTTGCGTGCAGAGCTCAAGATCTACTCCCTAAAGTTGGCAACGCTTCTCGAGTCTTCCACGCGCCAGTTGTAAATCTTCCACGCTTTATTGATTTTGATTGATTGATTTCTTCGTGTTTCCGGGCGCGTCAACTACTGTGGTCATTAGTCCCCTTTGTGTAGTGCATGTTTTTTTCGGGAGATGGCGGTGATCTTCCCCCGCTGGATGGCGAGATCCGCCGCCGACCTACCGTCGGCTAGTGGGGTTTCCCCCTAACCAAGACTCTCCCACCAGCGGGGCACCGCCCCAGCCGGGACAAGCTCTAAGCTCCCGACCGGTCTCCCGGAATATGTAGTAGAGTAGTGCATGTTAGTGTAAGTGTGTGTGTAACGGGAGAGGATAGGACAAGGAAGATGAGATCGCGCGCGGTCCGTGGCCCGTTTGGTAAGGTACTGCTCCAGCATTCGCCTGGTGTTGATAGGAGAAACCACGGAAAACTACCGATCAGAGCGGCCGGCCGCTAGAATTCTCCTCCAGACAGCCACTGAATTCGACCTAGCTGAAAAGCTAGTGTCGAAAATTCTGCCGCCGTCAGGACTCGAACCTAGGACCTCCCGGTCAGAGGCGCTGCAGTGACATCAGTTGATGAACTGAGCTCCCGGTCCCACGCTTTATTGAGCAAACAATAAAGAGGCGAAGACAGATTTCCAACCGGCGATATCTGAGACGCAACGGTGTTGTCTTCTAGGCACCGTTGACCAGGCACTCTTCGAGTCCGGGGTTCCTAAAATGGCTCGAGTCTCTAAAATGGCAGACTTTCTACACCAGCTTCAAAGGGTCAAATTCAACTACTGTTTAGAGGAGAATTCTAGCGACGGACTGCTCTCGGTAAAGTTCTGCGGTTTCTCCAATCAATACCAGGCGAATGCCGGAGCATTACCCTGATCACAGATACGCGATCTACCCGTAATTCTTGACCCCTTCCCTGCCCTAACACATTCCACACTTACGTGCACTACACCACACACATGTATGGAGGCCAGTCAGGAGCTTAGAACTGTTCCCGGCTCGGGAGATGCTCCGCTGGGGGAGATATCTTGAGACGGAAAAAGTTGTGAAGGATGGCGCCGGTTACAAGGGAGGGGATCTTGCTCCTGTCATCTTACGGGATAAAACGTTCACTACACTTACGGCACTAATTACTCGTAGACGCCTCCGGAATCGATATATATATTTACTCACCAACTCATTCGCAAGCTCGGCTTTCCTTGAGAAGGTTGAAGGCAGTATATGGACAATTTAAGTTAAGTCCTATGACCCTGTAAGAGGTCTTTGGACGCACTGGGGCCCCGAAACGTCGCATTATTTTGTTTCCATACGTATCCGGTGCCATTTGCGTCAGTTGTAAATATTTAGCTCTACACTTCGCTAGCAAGGAAACCAGTAACAGCGGAAACAAATTTCCATACATTGCGGGACAAACCGTGCCTTCAGTCGGCCCGGTGGCCGAGATCGCCGAGGCAGTTGTATCGTAGTGATCTCGGACCAAATGGGCGCGGGTTCGAGTCCCGCCTCGGGCATGGTTGTATTTGCGTTCGTCCTTACACCCCTTATCATCACCATATCGTTTCATCTTCATAGTAACCATACCGTTAACATTAATAGTGGCCGCTAATGACCTAGATGTTGATGAGACCTTACATAACCCATTAAAAAAACGTGCTTGCCTTGCGGAGTATGAAGGTGTATGGGCCGCCTTAGTTGTCCATGTGAGCCGTCTTTAGCCAGTGCGCTCTGGAGGACGGGGTGCCATCTCCTCGTCGTTTCCTTCCGCATCCGGAGACATTCGCGCTGACTACATCTTTCGTGCATTAGTGTCGTAAAGAATAATGTTGCAGCAGAGACAGATTTCCAATCAGCGCGTAGAAAATCGGGTTTGCCTTGCGAAGCATGAAGAGGTATGAAACAGGGGCGGATCCAGCCGATCATTTTGAAGGGGAACGTCATAGACTGTTGTTAAATAATAAACATTTACTATTATATGGAATATTACTGTTTTTTGTAGTGTATACATGAACCTATACAATATTATTTCTTTTAATAATTACATAATTGTTATATATATATATATATATATATATATATATATATATATATATATTTCCAAATAAAGGAAGGTAACAAACGAAAGCTCCAGACCTTTTAGAGGGGAGGCATACCCCCCTCCCCACAGGATCCGCCACTGCTCTGGGCCGTCTTAATGGTCCCTGTGAACCGTCTTTGGCCAATGCGCACTGACGGTCTGGATGCCATCTCGTCCTTTCCATCCGCATCCAGTGAGATTGGCGCTGACTGTACAACTTTCGTGCATTGAGCTAGCAAAGAATCAAGTTGCAGCGGACACAAATTTCCTACCATCGCGAAGCAAACCGTGCTTGCCTTGCGGAGCATGAAGGAGCACGGGCCGCTTTAGCCCCTGTATCGCTGTGAGCCGTCGTTTTCCCTGTGAACCGTGTTAGTACCTTATGTCCCTGTGAGCTGTCTTGGGCACTGACGGTCTGGACGCCATCTCCACGTCGTTTCCATGTACATCCGGATACATTAGCGCTGACTCTACATCTTTCGTGACTGAGCTAGCAAAGAATCAAGTTGCAGCGGAGACAGATTTCCTACCATCGTTGGGCAAACCGGGCTTGCCTTGCGGAGCATGAAGGTGTATGGACCGCTTTAGCCCCAGTGTCCATGTGAGCCGTCTTTGACCAGTGCGCACTGACGGTCTGGGCGCCGTCTCCTCGTCGTTTCCATGTACACCCGGATACATTAGCGCTGACTCTACATCTTTCGTGACTGAGCTAGCAAAGAATCAAGTTGCAGCGGAGACAGATTCCCAACCATCGTTGAGCAAACCGAGCTTGCCTTGCGGAGCATGAAGGTGTATGGGCCGCTTTAGCCCCAGTATCGCTGTGAGCCGTCGTTATCCCTGCAAGCCGTGTTAGTGCCTTATGTCCCTGTGAGCAGTCTTTGGCCAGTGGGCACTGACGGTCTAGGCGCCATCTCCTCGTCGTTTCCATATTCATCCACATACATTCGTGCTGACTGTACAACTTTCATGCATTGAGCTAGCAAAGAATCAAGTTGCAGCAGAGACAGATTTCCAACCATCGTTGAGCAAACCGAGCTTAGCTTGCGGAGCATGAAGGTGTATGGACCGCTTTGGCCCCTGTGTCGGTGTGAGCCGTCTTTATCCCTGTGAGCCGTGTTAGTGCCTTATGTTCCTGTGAGCCGTCTTTGGCCAGTGGGCACTGACGGTCTGGGCGCCGTCTCCTCATCGTTTCCATGTACATCCGGCGATGACGGCACCGGAAGCGCAGGGCGTGAAACCTGTTTCACGGGCGGCGGAGGCCCTAACGAGACGCGCGTCGGCGCCTTCCGCTCTTCCCCGCCGAATCTCCCACTCTACGGGAAGAGGGCTCGATTTCGGCCCCGCCCCCTCTCGACTCTCCACTGGAAGGAGGGTCCAACTCCATAGCGATCTCCGCACTCAGTTTACCTTCATTACCATTTACCGCTCGCTAGTCAAATATCTAAGATTCCTGTCGTAATGATACCTTTAAAAGGAAAAGAAAGCTGAATCTTGAGGATAATTTTCCAAGCATTTAAACTCCGATGGCGGTTTCCTCATTTTAATGTTTTACAAACGATCGGATAGTTTAGAACATAAATACACAATTAAGAAGAAAACAATATACGGAGAAGCTTCTATAATTTGTTTATTAATTCAGGTTTATATTGATCATGAATATATAAAAAACAACAACTTATGTTAATGAAATGGAGGAATCTTGTATTCCACGACTGTAAAAATAAGTTGAGGTCAGCTTGGTGCTCTCATCTTTTCTTACTTCTGTGTGAGCTTCTGGTATTCATAAGAGGTAGGTTAGTATTCTTATCGTTTAATGTACGGAGATTGTGGTAAATTAAGTCACCCCTCCCCCTACATAAATTTATTATTTATTGTGTATTATTTATAAAATACTCACATTATTTATAAAAATCTTTAAAATAAACACATTATTTATAAAATGCTTACTTAATTATTTTAGAGAATAGGAGATTCCTTCACAGGTTCCTCATTTTAAAAAACAAAATTTTTAGTAGAATATTCATATATCTTACATGTTTTCGATATATTGCGACCCACCCGTCCGACTAGCTCAGAATGGGGGTTTTCTGGGTGGACGCAAACAAAAAAAATTTTATAAGAAGAATGGCGGGGTTCAGGGTCGTGCAGAACGTTGTGGATTGGATGCAATTACTTAAAAAACACAAGGAGAATCACTTTTCACACACTCAAATATATTCTATAAAAGTTTTGCTGTTATTACAATTACACGAACCAATCAGAAGATAATTTAAATACACACTGATCATAAAATGCTGAAAGGAAAAAAAACACAAAACACACTAGTCACTATATACAAGGTTTCTTACTCTCTCTCTCTGAACATTCAATTTCAGTTACTACTTTCTTCAATCATGAGAAAGGTTTAGAAATGTTTACTTTTTACAAATTAACAAATTCTACTTAAAAATCAAGTCTGACAATTCTGAATTGATCTTGTCCGTAATAAATTACTCTCTCTCTCTTTCAACAAAACAATTCTGAGAATATCTGTAACTGATTACTCCTTCATTTTCTAGTTTTACCAGTTATAACTGTACATTTCCAATTTTCTTTTGAAAGAAAAGATTGATTCTTTACTCGCGTGCTAGGGGTGGAAAGAAATTGTAATTATACTTTTCTTATCGTTAAGCATGACAAATACGTCTCCCCCCTCTTTTCTACGCCAAGACTGCAACCTAAACTTTCCTTCCAATATCTAGAAACTGTTCGCTAGGCACGACCTTACGTTTTCGCTTCTCGGGTGCGACGCGAAGCTCCCAGCGGCGCGGCCTTGAAGTAACCAACCTCGGTCTGAGGACGCCGTCCCCTCCACAGAACTGCTCGCTCTTCCGTCGAAGTCTCGTTGTTCACCAGCACGTTCCCACCGTCTCGTATTCAGTTGAAACTCTTTTCGTATGCTCAGATAGAATTGTATTGGCGACGAATTCTTTTAAATTGAGCACTACAGATTTACAAGAGCCACTATTACGACGATAAACGAAATTAACGAGAGAAAAAAATAAACTGAAAATAAAAGAAACGAATTCATTGGTTAGTTCCTGCCTATTCATTACTTCTCTTATCACTTCTCAAATTGCAAAATTAAAATGTTTCACTTCGTCTCTTTCTTTGAGAATACGTTTATATCAATTGTAAGGAGATAATTACCTCTTCTAGTCTTCTTGAAGAGTTTTTCATAGAATGCCTTCCTGTAGTCCGTTGCAGCACAAGTTCCCGTCTTGTGGTCGGCACGTCCGAACTGGTCCGCTGTTGTCTAGAGAAAGAACGACTTTTTCTCCGTCAACTACAGGGCTCGCCCGATCTAACGTGGCGATCTCTATTGATCTCTTTAGGTAATTGTTACCTTCTCATATCATTCCGCGTTGGCGCGCGTTCAAACAGCTGGTCTCTTGTTCAGGACATTAATGTGACCCGCTTTCCGAGGCTTCGGGGGAAACGGATGGTCACAATATGATAGGTATTTAATGAATTTTTCGAATTTGAAACTCATTTTTTTACCACTAGGTGATATTCACTCAAAAACACGAAACGCGTTAAACCCAAACTTTTCCCACAGCATACTGCACGCGACGAGGGTGGCATCACCTGCTGTGTCTCCTAAGGATAAATTCAGGATCAACGGGCGGGCGATCGGACGGGCGATGGCGGTCGGGCGGACGGGCGGGCGATTGCGTGGGCGGGCGGGTGTGTGGGCAGGCAGGCGGGTGGGCGGGCGGCTGGCGGGCGAGGGTTCCCGCCAAAAGGGGCCCTCTCCTATGCGCGGGTGGCTCAGTGGTTCCGGCTGCCGCGAGTTCCGGGCGCGGCAGGGGGCTGGGGGCGCGGCCCTCGCCCCTGGCCCGCCCCCGCTGCGCCCTCTGCGCGGAACACTTGCTCCCGCCGCAAGATTAATAGGTTCCCGGAAAGCCACCGCCCAGCCCTAGAGGATGCCGCCAACGTTGCTGCTCGAACAGACCCGACTTCGCTTCAGAACGAGAAGGCCCTTCCACGACATCATTTCGGGTGGTGCTTCACGTGTTGAAGCTGTGACCGTTTTGTTTAGATATGTTTTCATATTTACCGTTCACCGTCAGAGAGGACAGGATAATCACTGTACACTATTAAGATACTACTAACTGATAATACGAATTTATTCACATTTGGTCAATAATTTCCTGTAAATGCTTTCTTCTCAGACTCGTTTTCAGCTGTTTAGAGAATTTTAAAATTCACTTCTGTTTTAAGATAATGTTTCTCGGATAAATTCACTGATCACATGTAACATCGTCCCTAAAACAGATCAGGAATACACAACCTTCCGTGATTGTACTGAATGTTTTAATGAGATATAACGTTCAGTACTTGGATCGTTTTAGAGCTCTTACACAAAGTTTGCGTTAAAGTGGGTTAAATATTCTCACGCTCTAAATTGGGGTTGTTTCCACGCAAAAAATGTATTAAACGCGTCAACACAGCCCCAGTTTTCTAGGCACACATGACTCATACCACTTGCTGAGAAATTTCAACCGAATCCGTCATCTGTAAGGACGCACATTTTCGTCCGTGTTACATAGCCCTTCAGGACACACCCGTAACTCCTTCGTTCATCAAGTGGGAATGTTTTTAAATTGTCGAATTACTTTTCTACCCGATATAAAAATCAATTGTTAAATTTTTTATTTGCCTCCGAAACATGTAATAAGGATCACGACTTTAGAGAATAAGATCAAAGGATTATCTGGAAATCGTCAGAAACATTTTTCTTCCTACACGTTTATTCTCCCTTTCTTGAATATCACACATATACATCGAAATTTACTTCGATTATTATCAATTCTTTATTCTTGATTTCTTTCAAATGAATGTTGTGCAATACATTGCTTAACAGCATTTCACACTATACATCAGTGAGATCAATAATCGTAGTAGTTAGTGACAGGAAGCAAATTTCAACGTTTTTCACAATTACTGCTAGAGTTACTTGCAGTAACTGTTATAAGTTTCATTCGATTTCAAGAGATAGAAATGAAACACGTTCAAAATTGTAGGACGTAATTATAAAGGATGTATCATTATATTTATCACGGAAATTATGGGAAACGAAGAAATCACAAAATGATAAACGATGCCTTTGACCAGGAGGTCCTACGGTTCAATTCCCGATGGTGACATGATTTTCGATACTAGATAGGTAGCTAGGTCGAATTTAACTGCTCTCAGGAAGAATATTCTAGCGGCCAGCTGCTCTGATCGGTAGTTTTACGTGGTTTCTCTGAACAACCAGGAGAATCCCGGAGCAGCACCTTGACAAACGGATCATGTGCGATATTTCCTTCCTCTTTCTTGATTATCCTCGCCTCTTACTTACACAAACGTACACTTACATTCGCTTGACTATCATACATGTCGATAGAGCAGCCGCGGGCTTAAAGCTTGTCCCGGATGGTGCGTTGCCCCTCCGGTGGGGGACACCGCAAACCGACATGTAGGTGCCGGATCTTACCAACCAGCGGGGAAGGGTCACTGCCTCCTCTCATGTTACATCATGCACTACACTTCCGGGAATAATGACCATAAGAGTTTGACACGCCCGGAAACAAAATCAGTCAACCATGTGAATAGAGTATGTTCTGCTAAATTCTACGAACGCTTCCGAATGCGTGTCGTGTTTCCAGCCAAAGTGCCATTCTGAATATAATTATTTCAAGAAGGCAAGATAGCTATGTTTTTTTTTAATATTACCTGCTAGTATCGCTCCTTCTGCCGAAAACGTCTAAGAGTGCGTCGGCAAACGCGCTCATTGATGTGACGTTCATGTGATGGCTCATTGACGCTAATATTTTTAGGCCTTATTTTTTAGAAAACGTCCTATGTCCGTCTCTGGATTTTTGAGAGGAATTTATGTCGCCGAAAATACTTATGTGTTCAATTATTGTTTTAAAAAACTGCAAACCAGCATGTTCTTCGATGTTCTTATGAGGAGCAACGGTTCGTATTACAGTTTCACGGCGATAAAATGAAGAATATCTGGAAATAGAGATTGTTGTTTAGTTTAATTTAGGTTAAAACTATGTCTGCCAAAACCTGCATATTTTAAAATTTGGTTCTTGTTTTCAAACAGTAAACAAATAAAACACACAAAAGAAAATAAGCGGGTTCGCTAGGATGTTTTCCAAAGTGGTTACCACCTTGGCAAAGGGCAGCCCTCAGTGTTACTAGTGACCTCGGGTGTGTCTTCCACCTCTTTAAAACGACAATGGGAAGTGTGGGAATTTCAGCTTCACTAAAAACCCCGTTCCGTACTACTCCTAATGAAAATGAACTCCCGCTCCGCCAGAGACTGCGAGGAAAATTGCAAAATGCTTTTGTGCGCCGGAAGTCTGACCAACCGCTTCCGCCCCCGCCCCGATCTGCGGGCGCTGGAACAGCTGCGCTGGGAGTTTTCCGCCCCGAGGACTCCCCTTCTGCGCTCCCTTCGAGGCGGCGGAGGGCGCCCAAATTAGAATCTCATCTTCCCAGCGAGTTGCCAGCTATGCGTCATCATTAACACCACGCCCGTGAGGGAAGATTTCTGACATACTAGTCAAATTACAGCCCCGTCGCGAGATGAAACTATGAAGAAATGTGCGGAATCCTAATTTAGAGTAAAAATATTGTCAACCATGGTTTGGTAAAATAAATTATTTAGACCCCACAATCACCCAGCTCGCAATAATAATTATTTACAACAAAAGTAAAGACATATAATTAGAATACAAAAACGGAGAATTATCGAAGAAGCCTGCGTTTGTTAAACAAACGAGTATTGTAATAAAAAGTTATGATACGAATATCGTACGTTTTATCCACTATAAAAAAAATTCGATGACATCATTTTATATTAAATTTGACTACTCGTCCTGCAAAATACGAGGTACAGTTGTCAATTGTGAACCATAAAAATAGTTATATTACTACTTAAACGAAACTGGACATTATTGTAGTGGGCCATGGATTATTATGACACTTGTACTATCTTATTACGACACTGATCTCAGTTAAATAAAGTTTGACTTTATATCGCGAAAGTGTATAAATGTAATAAATTTGTAAAACCATTTCTGAAATTATATTTAAAAGAGATACGGTCATTTGAAAAACAAATGCAAACGTAATTGTCAGTGCAATTTAGAAACAATTACATTTGTCGATAGCTTTAAAAAATTTCACGAAAATATCATTACGAAATATTCCCGTAGGGACTTCATCTTGTAAAATTCGTCTTAGACTTTTGTTATTTCATGGAAAACACTACTTGAACCTTTTTCGCTGGTAGTTGGAATAAGAAAGTTGTCAGAGACAAAGGAGTTAAGATTGGAAAGTGAACCGTCAGTATTTCAAGACATAATCGACCGTTTCCCAGTACAGCGCTTTCCTTGGAACGGTGGAATTAAATGAAAATAGATACAAGGGCGATGTAATACTTCTGCCAGTGACGCAGATACACGCACGCGAGTACAAGGTGACTAGTTAAGCCGCGAGCTCTGAACGCCGGCGGCTGGGGCCGCAGTGAAAAAGCCGAAATAGAAACAGGTTCGCAGCTCTGCTACATAAATACCTGATCTACCGGCATTCATCACATTAGCGCTCTGAAGATTATTTCTAATGGAGAAGTCGTCCCGATAAAACACACTTCGTTGCTCTACCTCGCTGTCCGGCCTCGTTACTGTCGTTGACTTCGATTTAGGAAACGAAGATCTATTAGTCAGAGGCAATTAAGCAAGTGCCGCGCAACAAGATGTTAGTCTCTGAAAGAAGCCCTTAAAAATAAACGTGTCTTGAACGCCGGCGCTGTGAGGTAGTTACTTTCCCAATGAAAAAGTGATAAGCGCCTTAATATATATCACAGAACTTTTGTATATGTAATGAGAACACGGACGAGGAAAATGAAAGGGAATTTCTAAGTGGATAGTAATTTTCATGTCAGGAGGCGATTATGTTACCGCTTTGAAAGACAGGCAAAGACAGAGCGTAAGCCAACATCGAAACAAATATAATTTATTGAGGGTTTTGAACAGTTAGTGACGTTATCACATGCATGATAAAACGAAGTCATTGGCCAGACTAAACAACAAAACATGAAACGTTAAGATGATATTTTGTATCACTACAAAAATGCCTTCTGGTTGAACATCAAGCATATGATTTGATTTCAGTGATTTTAGATAATCAACTTTTTAGACACTACTACATCGCGACACCTTGTTTTAGAGTACATTATTCTGATAATTGTGGCTGTGAACTTTTTAAGGTGATATAAATCTAATTTAATCACTAAAATCACTGCCTTAAATTGTTTTATTTTTGTAACGAACATTAGTAGAATTGGAACCCTATTACAGAAGATAATCAAATGTTTTTGGAGAGCATGCTTAAAAATCATTAGTTATTCTAAGTCTTGTATAAATTAAATAAAAAATATTTTCAAGATATTCCGCAGAACAAATATAGTAGTTACTTTAACATTTTTTGTGCTCTAGAAAATACGGTAAAACAACGATCACATTATAGAATAATTTGTTGCCGTTTGTATACGAGTGAAAAAACTGGAATCAAGATAGAGGTACACGTGCGAAGGAGGGCGTGTGCGTTTATTATTTATTTATTTATTTATTTATTTATTTATTTATTTATTTATTTATTTATTTATTTATTTATTTATTTATTTATTTATTTATTTATTTATTTAATTTATTTATTTATTTATTTATTTATTTATTTATTTATTTATTTATTTATTTATTTATTTATTTATTTATTTATTTATTTATTTATTTATTTATTTATTTATTTATTTATTTATTTATTTATTTATTTATTTATTTATTTATTTATTTATTTATTTATTTATTTATTTATTTATTTATTTATTTATTTATTTATTTATTTATTTATTTATTTATTTATTTATTTATTTATTTATTTATGTGTAGTTTAACCTGCACTGAACATACTCGTACAACATGCTGCTTGCCCACCCGACCGCTTCGGCTCATAGCCAGTCCAAGCTAGCGTTCTATTTTTTTCACAGATTCTAAAACAATGAGCATCCCCGAAGACCGCATCTCTACGCACGTTGTGTTCTTCTGCCATCCAGATGAGCTAGAATCCCCGCTGATAATGTCTCGGAACTGTTGAGGTCCGGTGAAGGTTAGGAATAGATTTCAAGAATGATTTAGTTATTTCTGATGTAAACTCTAAAAATTTATTTAAAATAATAGATTAAAACCATGCATAAAAGAATGTGAAATGCTAAAATTAATTATTTGATGAAGAAATTATAAGTGAAACCATGCTCGTCGAAATTAAACGAACTGCAACCTCACAAACACTTAATATCAGGTTCAGTTTTATGACACATTAAATCAAACTCGAAATAGACCAACTTTTTAATCAAAGAATAATCAATATAAATATTTCTTCAAATAGGCATTTCGGAGCTCACTTTTATTTTTAATCAACATAAATATTTTTCTTTAACACTTTCTCCAAATGGCGAAATGACAAAACAATAGAAAGTATTGTGGAAATTGTGATATGGTGTTGTTGACGTAATTACATGAAGAAACATATTGTTGAGGGAGGTGATGCACTTCTATTACGTTGACGGAGATTTCTTTTATTTCTTCATTAGAAAGTACTTCAGTCCCTAGTACAAGTTTGCCAACGAGTGATGCATGTGAAATAAATGCGAATTTATTTCTACAAGTTACTCAAGAATCACGCCCCCAATTTACTTTCGCATTCGAGTGTCAAAATAATTGATCAAACTAATTGTCAGTGTCCCACAGTCCAGTGGCTTTATAAGCAAGAAAAAAGAATGTGCAGAATACAAGATTTGTTAAATTATTTTTTTCTCCTTCCCCTCTTTTTCGTTTCATTGTCTTCCTCGTCATCTTCCTCCTTCTTCTTCTTTTCTTCCTTCCCTTCCTCCTTTTTGCTCCACCCTCCCTTCCCTCCTCTCTTCCCTCCTTCACTTCCTCTGCTCTTTCTCTTCCTCCTTCTTCCCCTCCTCTTTTTCCCTTGTTCGTCTTTTCCGCCTCAACATAGACATATTAGTGTAATTACACGCTTGTATTTAAAAAGCCACGAGCTGGAATCGTTGCAACGCGAAAGCGTACAACGCGTAAACGTTGAGCGGGTTGCCTAATTAATTGTCGACAGCAATTTGCGGTCCAGAGCTAATATTATAGTAGCGCAAGTTTGAAATTTCCCTTTTGGGAGGAGCTTATTTTCACTGGCTTCCCCCACTGCTGCTACAGTGGCAGATTTCTTGGCCTACTGCGCGCACGCAATTCGTAGCCCTTCCCCAGCAAGGAGCTATTAGTCTTCACTGTCACTGCTATCTCGCTGTCCTTTTCGTCATTGTTGTCTTCACAGGAACTGTTCCGTAAAGAAACAATAATTTTGTCCACTTCTTCTTTCATGATCATGTCTGATTTCATATATTTCGCTTCGATTTTCTTCACATGTTCAGAACACTTCTTCCATCGATACGGGCAGTATTCAGAAAATAATATTCGACATACATTTTCATTAACTCGCAGAGTGGTATAGATGTTTTGTATAGCAACACGATTCTTAATGTATCCACAAATTAATTCTATGGAATTGAGAACGTGATGGTAAGAAGGGAGCTTGATGTTGAGGCCACTTTCCATGGGAATTGTGGTGTTAGAAACAAATAAGCACAATATCACGCTTGTGAACTTCACTTGAAATTAGGCCTACACTAAGACACAGCACACTGCAACGAAAGGGAAAGGACAGAGGACCAGGGGCGATGCTTCCTATACATGTTTCTTTTACTGAACCTCAATATATTATCTCTTGTTCAGAGTCAGCTTTTGTGCATAGGCCGTTGAAATTGTTTTGATTTGGGTAGTTGACACTTGTACTCGCGTTGGGTCAGCCTGCCTGTGCGTTCTGACCCTTCTCCCCTCACCGACCTCACCAGTTGGCGCGCAGTACGAGTGTGAGAGCGGTATTTCAGAGGAAGAGGCGGTTGATGGTGGGAGTGACTCTTCCTTGCGCTTGCGCATTCGAAGGGAGAATACAAACTTGTTCTACAATAACTGCCCGGACCGCGAATAAAAACCACGGGGATACTAGCGCACTCTTGGTGATGAGCTGAGTACGATGTGCATTTGTTCGCTGATGTCATCCCCACCACTAGTTGTAATCATACTGCCAACCTAATCGGAAGAAATACGAAACAGAATTAAATGGGGCCCATGCTCACCCATACCCCATATTCGCATACACTTGGTTCCCGACACATTTAACTGCCAAATTATTTTCAAATGCAAATTTTCTCGCTTCGCTCGCCCAGATCCACGTCACGGCGAGACTCGGTCCTTCGGCCCTCGCGTTCACTACAAACAACCTTGAGTCTATCGACCGCATAGTTTCCAATTCACTTTTAAAAGAATGTGCTTGAATGGTTAAGTTCACTACCCTGCATTTCGACACTGCGGCGACAGACAAATGAACATCGCACAGCGCATAACCCATTCCCAGCTCGAATACCCAAAACCACCCACACTGACACCCTGGCGGGGGCGGAGTCGTGCTCAAGACGTGGCGTGGAGCGCTCCGCGCCACGCGGGCGGGGCGCCCGCCGCGCGCCACCTACCCGGTGTTTTACGCATTACGGAAACACTCCGGCCGCGCGACCGTGGGGCAGCCGGTAATGTCTGTGTTATGCACTCTCACCGGACAGGAATCCGGTAATGCCCGTTGCTCTGTGTACTCGCCCGGCGTGTGGAAACAATGGGCGGAAGGCGCGGGCGCCTCCACGCCCGTGGTGATGAGCGGGTGAGAGCACGCCGAAGGGCCTGCGGTAGGTCCCACAGCGCTCGGCCCCTGCATGACCCGTTAGGCTACGCGTCAGGTGCAGGCGGCGCGATGGCTTCGGCCTTCGGGGGGAATGAATTGTGACGTGGAGATCTTTGTTGTCTTCTTGGAGTTGGAATATGGGACGAGCTGTGTAACCAGCACAAATGAAATTGTTTGAAGTTTGAATTTCAATTAATGATTGATTGTTAGTGATTCCTGACGCGTCAAATACTATGGTCATTAGTCCCGTAAGTTTAGTGTGTGTGTTTTGTTCGGGATGTGGCGGTGATCTTCCACCGCTGGATGGCGAGATCCGGCGCCGACCTACCGTTGGCTAACGGGGTTTTCCCTAACCAGGTATCTCCCACCAGTGGGTCACTGCCCTAGCCGGGACAACTTCTAAGTCCCCAACCGGTCTCCCGGCATGCCTGGTAGTGTAGTGCATGTTAGTTTAGGTGAGTGTAAGGGGTGAGGATAGGACAAGGAAGAGGAAGGAAAGATCGCGCACGGTCCGTGGCCCGTTTCTTAGGGTACTGCTTCCTCATTCGCCTGGTGTTGATCGAAGAAACCACATAAAACTACCGATCAGGTCAGCCAGCCGCTAGAATTCTCCTCCAGACAGCGACTGAATTCGACCTAGCGACTGAATTCGACCGAAAATCCTGCCGCCGTCAGGACTCGAACTTAGGACCTCCTGGTCAGAGGCGTTGCAATGATATCAGATGATCCACACACTTCTGCTCCCGGTAAATTCAATTAACAAATTCAAATTAAGAGTCAGAAAAATGTATCGACGATGCATAAGAAAAGTCAGTCATCTCAAACAATAATCATTTTACAGGAAAATAGTTCTTTATCGAGCGGAGCATTTTATTTTGTGGCCAAAAGAAAAGTATTTTGTTCATATTCACGAAGAAATGTCCATGAATTTATTTTGACGGTGTTTCTGTCTGATGTTTGAAAGTCTTTCTGTGAGATGTATTCTTTGTTGCAGTACATTCTCCACCTCACTTGAAATCGTCGAAAATATGGTCTGTGCAATTAGAGATCTTTATTTTTACCAGAACCTTTTGAACATTAAAAATAAATACATAAATAAACGTATTTACTGGTGTCAAGGGGCTTCCTCATGCACCTCACTAGTTTCAAAAAATTAATTAAAAGTAAAGAAGAGGTCATCAAACCACCGTAGGCTACTATAAGGAATGGTTTCTTTACAAGCATGTGACAACGGCGAAAACAGAAAGGGAGGGGTTGATGGTAAAATAACGTTCTCTAACTACTTAAATTAAATTTGAAATAGTGTTACAATTAATTAATTTTTATGTAGTGATTCAATTTTAATCATTAAATAATTTTTGGCAAGAGACTTATTATCAATTTATTTCCTCAATTTATATGTTTTATTTATTTATTTCATTTATTTATTTAGTCAAAAAACAGTCAAAACCTATGTGACGTATGGGGGAGAAAATCATCTGCGCACGCTTTCTTGAGATTCAGAATCCCTTCCCAACAATTTAACTATTAACTGTTGAAAGATGAAAAATAATAGTAATAATAATAATAATAATAATAATAATAATAATAATAATAATAATAATAATAATAATAAATTTAAAAGAGCGAGAGATTAACATTTCAAAAACTAGATATTTTCGTTGCCGAATTATAGAAAACTTATTTTTCACGGTAAAGGAACGAACAGATTTGATTTTTCTGTATTGTTAACAAAATAGAAACTCACCTAAAGCTCTACTACTACTACAAGCAAAGGAAAGTTCAACAAAACGTGCGCATAGTGAAGCTACATTTACGTGCAGAAGCAAATCAAGGGGCCATCTCAGCATTTGCTCAATGGATCAGAGAAACTGGACAAAAACTCGATCGAGATGGGGGTCAATGACCCGGAAGCTGAAGTACGTTACTTGTTACAGGCATATTGAGTCTTTTTTTTAAATTATACAACGTAAATGTAAACTAATTCATTAAACTATATCTTGATTTTGTTAAAGTAAACATTATTTTTCTTTTTGAAGATCAGTGCAGTCTCTAACTGTATAGAAACAGTTTTGCAGCAGAAAAGATTTTACTTTTAACTTAAATTTGTTTACAAATTTTAATTGTTTAATTTCATCTGGCAATGCGTTGTAAAGTAACGTACATGTATTGTATGTGGATTTCTTGTAGCGAGCTGTTGATACTGACACTTGATGAACATGATTTCTACGTCAAGTGTTGTAACTATAAAAAACAGTATTACATGAAAATAAGTTCCCAACGTTAAGTAAGTCAGTTTTGACAAATACTACAGACTCGTAAATAAATAGGCAAGGCAATGGTAAGATTCCAAGCTCTATGAAAAGAGGCTTGCACGTATCACGTGGATGGGATTTTTTCATTATTCGGGTCATTTTCTTTTGCAATCTAAATGTCTGGGCACTAAAGGATGAGCTTCCCCAGAATATTATGCCATATCTCAGGTGGGAATGTACATTTGCAAAATACTCACAACGAGCTGCATGAAGGCAGACGGAATTAGAAAGAATTCTGAATGCATAACACAATGAGCTTAATTTAGTGTTTAATTTTGTCATATATACATTCCATTTGAGGTGTGATTGAATTGAGAGACCTAGAAATTTTGTTACCTTAGCATCAGCTAATTGCATATTGTTCATTTTCAATGGAGCATATGATTGTCGATTTGAAACGCAAAATTGCATTGAGGCAGTTTTTCCTTCGTTAACTATTAATTTGTTATTACAAAACCAATTTGAAACTTCTGAAATTGTACTATTTATTGTTTCTTTTTTGCAAAGAACATTCGTGTCATCGGCAAACAGAACTGTTCTTCCATTTTTAATATATGAGGGCATATCGTTTACGTATAACAGAAAGAGGATAGGACCTAAGATCGAACCTTGTGGGTCCCCATGTCCAATTGGCAAAGAATTGGAAAGATAAGTAAATAATGTCCTTTCGTGCCAGTACGGTATTTCTACTCTTTGAGATCGATGTTTAAGGTACGAGGTTATCCAATCTAGGACAATACCACGAATTCCATAAGAAGGTAATTTTGAGAGCAAGATATTATGGTTAATAACGTCAAAAGCTCTCGAAAGATCTAAAAATATCCCAATGGGTTCTTCATTTTGATCCATTGATGAAGCAACATCTTTAAGGAAAGAAAAAATGGCAGTTTCCGTAGATTTTGATTTCCTGAAACCGTGTTGTGAGTCTGAAAACGATTCGTATTTCCAGAGAAAAGTTTTCATTCGCGTGTAGAAACGCCTCTCTATTATTTTTGAAAAAATTGACAAAAGAGAAATTGGTCGGTAATTTTGAATTTCATTTTTGTTCCCTGTTTTAAAAAGTGGCTTAATTTTTGCGGTTTTGAAAATATCTGAAAAGATTCCTGTGCACAAGGAAGCATTGAAAATGTGAGTTAATGGGTGTATAATGGCAGATGCACACGTTTTTAATAAACAATCCGGAAATTCATCTAAACCAGATGAATATTTATTTTTTAGTTTACTGACTACTCTGAGAATTTTGTTAGAAGAAGTTTCGTAAATAAACATCGTGCCGAAATTTTGAGAAGCATATGAAGTTGAATTTTGTGGTTGTCTTTTGTCCCATTTTGTCCCTTCGTGAGATCAACCGCAATTCTAGAAAAGTGTTGGTTGAAGATATTCGCAACTTTTTCTGGATTACTCGTTTCTCTTTCATTATCCTTTAAAACAACATTCTCTACGAAATGTCGTGATGACGTGGTCGTATTTTTTACGATGTTCCACATTGCTTTAGTTTTGTTTAAAATATCCTCATTATTTTTCATTATTTTTGCCTGAACTATTATCTTCCTTAAAATTCTTTTATATTCTCGGAAGTAGACATGATACGTTATGATGTTTAGAAATAAAGTAGAGCGTTCGTTTATTTTTACACGATGTTCTAATTCCTTGTGTGATCCAAGTATTACTTTTTCGTGAAATGTTTAATTTTCTCTTTTTAAAAGGAAAGCACGCGTAAAAGAGAAGTGAAAGCTTTGAGAAAAATAAATTATATTTTTCATTTGTGTCAATAGCGTTATAAACTGCCTCCCATGATTCTTTCAGCAAGTAGTCCGTGAACAATTTTATGTTAACTTTAGTAAATGCTCTGCACATGCGTGCTTTCCAATACTTTTTAAATTTAGCAAGCCATTAGAAGTGAAAATGTAATGTATTTTAAATTGTAATGCTTGACGTTGCTGGTAAATTATGGAAGAAAAATATTAAAATGAACACATTTTATTTTAAAATAGGACAGAGAGTCTGAAATTGTTTATATCAACGTATGCTTCCCACGATTTCTTTGCAATAGGAAACGAGATTCGTTAGGCTGTGAGAAACGCATTCTTTATTTTCAACTCACGTCAAATTCCACAGTTCCAAGTTGAATGACTTCCATCACCTCAAAATGCGTCTTTCAAACTGAACGTGCGGCGAATGTGACAGTCACGCTTTTGTTTCAATTGTTTCGAGACATAAACAAAGCAGAAGAATACTCAAGCGACTCAATATCCTGTTTTAACTTAGTCCCTCTTCTGCTCACTTCAAGCACTAAACCGCGCAGTTTCTCAAATGGACTGACGTTTACAGCCGGGTGCTCTGTCAAAGGAATTCTCACTCTCTGGTCGAGGAAGGAACGTAGTCAGACGAGCTTTGGATTCAACGGAGCCCACACGTGACATAAGCTTTGTATATACTTCCTATCAGAATTAGGGAATTAGGATTCCATCTGTAGAAGAGAAATTTAACTGAAAGTAACATTCCAACTTCAGAAAATGTATTCGTACTTTATTGGTTATTTCAGATCTCTCTGAAACATTAGCGAATGAAATTTTGAACTACTGGAATCCCGCCAGAATTTGAGAGTAACTAAGATACCCGTGCGAGACCTCTCTCCTGTTAAACCTCACCCTTCCATATTTTTCCATTTCCATATTCAGTCAGCAAAATATATTTTTCTTCAAGACCCTGTTATCGTCCGTCACTTGTATTATATGTCTATATTTGATAAGAGTTCAATACATTCTTGTTAGTACAAACTATTCTTATTTATTTCCGAGCAGAGAGGTATACCCGTGTAATTCATCGCGTATAATATCAAGTAATTAGTTTAATTTCACATACAGTTGCAGATTCTACAGGCTGTGAACAGGTGAAGTAGAATGGAGTAGGGTCGAACCAGCAAAAATATAACAATGTTCAAGAAGATCTCATCCTCCAGATTACGGTGTGAGAAACGTTTCTTTGAGGCCTTTAGCTTCAAAATTTAAGTTTTTAAGGCCATAAAACTTTTCGATTAGGACTTATTTAATGATGTAGATTTTTTAAAAATCCGAACGAGTGTTGCGGTTTGCATTTGACATGAATATTTAGATGCGCTTTTTAAACTAACACTTCATATTTTTATAGTCAACGTGTAATTCGTCACGTCTACGTGAAATTCGCTTTCATTAAATATCTGATTTATAAACATCGGTGGCGTGTGAGAGATGTAAGAGGTGTGTGTAATAAAACAGAGAACTTCTTAAATAATAGAGGAGACGATTGAAAAAATTCACTGAAGTGACTGTTTTGTAAACCCAAGAATTTTGAAGATTTTTCTTGGCTTCCAACCCCCTGTGCTTTTGTCCAAAACATAATTAACCGGTATATCAGAATAAATTTAAATACTTTTGGTTTCATTATATTAGTTTAAAGTAAACCAAGCATGGAGTTCTGAGATATTAGCTTGATTCATTTCTTCGGCAGCATTGTCTTCAGTGTCATTCATTGGGGCAGATTGACCTGTAAGCAGGTCATACAGTGCTAATGTTCAGGTGTATTATAGGCGAACATTCTGGAGAAAAAAAGAACTTCATATGGTCTTACATACCTGGTATTTACCATCTGACGAAACGTCCATCGAGTGCAACTCGCAGAAGACAAGAATAAACAAATGACGGAAGACAAGTCTACAATTTTATTAAAATAGCTTTTTATATGTAGATTACGTAGGTGTCTTCATTGTTACGGAGTTAAATCAAAGCTAAAGGAGGCCTGGATAAGAATCCACGAGGTGAACTGCTTGGATCGTTCTTTCCTTTTTTCTTTTTTGTCCTATCCGCACCCCCCCCCCCACACACACACTTACATACCCTATACTATTACACATGTCGGGAGACCAGTCGAAGGCTTGTCCCAGCTGGGGCAGTACTCAAGTTAGTTGGAAGTACCTGGATGAGAAAAACCTCGCAATTCGACACGGAGTTTAGCGCCAGATCCCATCACCCAGTGGAGGAAGAACATCGCTGCCTCCCATGTTAAACCATGTACTACACTTACGGGAATAACAACCAACTCATTTGACGCCCCCATAAATACGAAATAATCAATCAATAGTAAGAGGGAGAGGGAGAGAAACGACAGTTTTCCCAATTTTCTTTGGATCAAAGACCATATTTTTCACTGACAATGGAATGTGAGGCGAACTTCGCAAATGTCTAGATACCTACACATTCAGAAGCATGAAAGTTGACCTTACAAAAGTGAAGTTTATACAAATCACACATGAAATATTCCACCACACAAGGAGTAAAAGAGCTACAAAGGAAAGCACGCGAGGCGATTTATCAACCCACGCAAGGCTGTAAATAACGCGAGGCGGAAGGCGCAGGGCGGGGCGGCGACAGCGGCGACGAAGACAGTGTTAGACTGCTGAGAGCTTGTGGGTTCGGCTGCAATGCAGGGTCACAGGCTATAGGACGACTAGTTCAGATCACACGAGAGGTGTGGGTGAAAAGCTGAATAACCTGATCCGAACAAGATGGCCAGGATTCAGTAAAGAATAACTTCCTGTTGGTCGTCAACTATTGTTTGGTACTTTCTCACCTGTCGAATTTTCTCCTCTTCCATACTTATCACAGACAGAAGTACAGAAACCAGAGACAGAACATTCTCTTTATACATCGCTTTCGTATATGTATATATGTAAGCAAATATAGTAATATTATTATCTAAATCCACCAATAGCATATAGAGTCTATATGTTAGATAGAGATCAATATTACAAACACGCCAGATTGCTCCAAGTTGAATAGAACAAACGTCACATTTTTTGGCACATAATCCGATTTTGTGCTTCTCCGTAGTTTTTTGGTATCTTTCTGAGGTGATCTCCACAATCATGTATTGCAAGTGTTACCTTCAGAGCATTGCTATGAACGGTAAGGTGTCAGAGGAATCAACGAGGAAAGGAAATTATTTTTACAAGAATATGTCTGTCGTATAATTGAATGCAGCAAAAATAAAAACGATGTATAATTAATTTCTGCTCACAATGGTGAATTGACCTTCATTGCTAGTAAGACAAAAGAAATTATTTAATTAATTCCATTTATTATATTTTTTTCTAAACCTCGAAATGTTTAGGAATTGAAAATAATTATCTTTTTGTTAACAATGTAATATAACTGTTTCAGATACTAGTTTTTACAATGTATTATGAAGAGTTTACATATCCATGGTCGTTAATCTTAATATACAACATGTGAAACCATAACAGCGCATACTTTCTCATATTATTTTGTAAATTCTGGCTAACCGGAAAAAGTGCGAATACTCAAAAAACGAAATTATAATTATTGTTAATAAAATGTTGTACATGAGGGGCTCGTGTACAGCGTACTAGCTTCCCGTGTGTGATTCCGAGTTCGATTCGCAGTCGGGTCAAATATAGATCTTTAGCTTTCCATTACGATCTCTCAGTTTCTACATCAGTGAAATAAAAGAAAGATCAGGTATGTCAAGTAAGCTAGATAACGCGAACAGAATACATGCTCGCCCGGTGTCTCCTTTACCTCGAGGCGAGGATAATAAATAAAAACCGGGGCGAGGCCTTTGAATACCGTTAGCGAGCAACAATCGGGTTAATCCGACTCCCAAATGCCAGATACATACATACGTTATTGTTAAATAAACATTACCATTTCACAACATTTTTGCTTACACTTTTCAACTTTAATGAGATTTTAAGAAACAGGAAAGCGGAACAGCATTACACTCCATTAAGATTTCAGAGGAAAATTAATAAAATTTACGACCACCTTGAATAATTAAGCAAGGAACGCCAAAATTAATTTCTCGCAAATTACATTTTTGCATATGTTCTCTTGGTATTAAAAGGAACCTGCTTTTCGGAAAGTCTCACACATACGTTACTTCCAGCACATCCATTCTCTCTCAGCTCTGCCTGGGCTGTTTTGGGAACTGCCCGCCCTCTCATCCCGACAAGAGTGAGCAGAGGGCCCTCATGGGCTCGCGCTCCTACCGGGGCTCCCAGCAGTCGAGATGATCTAAGCGGAATATTAAGACACATAAAGTCGCAGGAGCTGCCTCAACAGGTTCATTACCGCTAATGACTCCTTTGAGACCCCCCTTTTCCCAGGCCCCGACACCTAATACACTACGAAACAGTTTTATTATGCTCTAATATTCCCGCCGCTGTCCCGACCTAGGGAGTTACGAGCGGTAACTAATGGTTTGTTTGAAACGCTGTGCTCCGTAGCGCTATAGTACGTCTTCCTCCATCCGCTAGAGGGTGCTCTTGATGATATATCGAACTCTGGAGCAATCATACGTTAATGTCAGCCTTAAATGACGTAAATGAAACAAGTTCTAAATCTTACCTCGAGTCTGGTTCTGAGACGTATTAACATATTGCCAGCCGCACCCAAAGGTATCCGAAGAAAAACGAAAATTACGTGTACACAGTCTCGGCTGGTTGCTCGACCGACTCTTGTTCGCTGGTACTACAATACTTAATCAGGAAATGTATGGGCATAATCTCGCGACGAAGCTGCGAGTATGTACAAGCATAAGAAAGCCGATTGAGCAGAGTGTAGCCATTTGCATGAGATAATTGAATGTCTGTAATGCCAGTTTGGAGACGGGTGCGTTTAGATTTAATAACCGGCGTTTAATTGAGTTTGCGAGTGCCCTGCTTGGCGATCGGCAGCCACAGGCCTGAGCGGTAGTAGCGCTGCTTAATAAACATGTTACCCCGCCAAGGCCGGCGCTGCCGAGCTCGTAAGTAAGCGCTTTGATTGGAGGCGATTCCTTATGAAAACCGCTCGCGGGTCACCGCACGATTCGGTTGTAATGCATGCTAATTGGAGGTTCCGGGAACGATCGACAGATCGTCGATTTCCACCCGTCCCACGTTCTCGCCGGCTGGGAAACACGCGTCCCTCACGCGTGCTTCCTGCACGCGGCGGTCACGACGCGGGCCGAGATTGCGGCACCTCCAGAAACGACCGCGGGTCCGTTCCGCTGGGAGCTGTTTGGGCATTCGGATCGCGTCACGGGGAAGCGAAAGAAAACGTGTAGGCTTAACCTTAAGAAATGTCGATCCCAACGCGTTATTTTACCACGGCGTTATTTCGTATCAAAGTGTTTGTGAAATAAAAACGGTTATTCATGACGGTAGCTGTTTGTATACGAGCACACTCGTTTACTTTGCCCCATTACCTGGGGCACTAAGTACAAGTCACGACATACATACAGATTTTAGAAAGTTTCTTGTAATGCTGTATGTTACACGCATTCTGACACATCCAATAAATAACAAGCAAACAGGTAGTATGACAAAATGTTTTATTCACAGACACATCTGGAACCTCCAACTACCATTCAATGAATTTACTTCATAGTGAAAAAGAAAGAAATAATTTCGAGTTAGGTAAGGCAAATTGTATGAACTTCCATATCCGGGGAAACATTAATCAACACATCTATCCTTTGTTTGCAAGTATTTATTGCAGGACGTAGCTTTCTTTTAACAATGACTTGTGGCAATGTTTCTCTCAGTTAACTTATATGTGATCATAAATGGATCGTGTAGTACAAACACATTAAGATATTTAAGGGAAATGTTGATAACCTACAAGGAGATATTAAAAAGAACCTGTATTTTTCACGTGTTTGGAGCGGATTTGTGGCTCATTTCTTCTAGTTCATTTAGTTTTCTTAATTTTTTTTCATTTTGATTCCTGGAGTTAGTTCTGTGGAGATGCAGGGTCCGGAAGGTTTCCCCGCTATAATTTGTACAAAAAGTTAGCATCTTCACCTTAAATATTTAACCGGTTTAGTGGTGAGTTGTAGTTGACATTTACATAATTGAAATGATTGAAGGCATTGTCATTGTCAAAAAAAATTTATATAAATCTTTATTCTTATCTTAAATATATTCATATAAAAAATTTATTGTCAATTATTTTATATTATAAAGATCTAACTCTTCACCCCCTTCTTTCTTTCATTCTTTTCTTTTCTTTAATTCTTCTCCTTTCATTTCTTAAGATTTTTTTAAATTATGGAACTATGGTAATTCTAATTTTATATTTTTCTTGTATCAGAAAAACTGATGATGATGGCTAAACCATCGAAAGCTGCTCTTATTGAAATAAATAGTATTGTTGACAATGACAACGTCTTCAATCATTTCAATTAAATATTTAATTTTGAACAAAACCTATTACTAAAGTCCGGAAGTTCAGGCATTTATTTTTACTAAAACAGGCAGAAATTATTATTATTTTTTTTTTGTTATTTAAGGTCGCATCAACATCTAAGGTCATTAGCGACCACTATTGCTGTTAACGGTATGGTAACTATGTGGATGAAACGATATGGTGATTGATGATAAGGGGTGAAAGGACGAACACAAATACAACCATGCCCGAGGCGGGACTCGAACCCGCGACCCTTTGGTCCGAGATCACTACGACACTACTGCCTTAGCGATCTCGGCCACCGGGCCGGCACAGAAATTATTTATTGTGGCCAAAGTAGGGGTCCAAAAAGGATCGTAAACAATGAAAAATCGCATTTAAAAATAATTATGTAAAAAATAAAAAATAAAATGATTAACGCTTTTATTATAACTATAAAATGTTCACTTACATCAGCATTTACGTGTAAATAAACTATCGTTGCTTTGTAATCTTGATTCTTCATGACCACCCGGTATGATGACTACAAAATTTGTTTTACTCGCGACACTGTCTTTTCGAAATGCTATTGTGGTCTCTTTTAAATCTTGAAATGACATCAGTGAAAATTAAATTATATTTTTCGATGGTTGTACTTGTGTACTCGCAAGCACTGAGAAGGGTGTAGTGTATACAAAGAGCTCTGTTCTCAAAAGGGATCAGAGACCTTAATCAGAAATAGGATAAGATTTCTCGTCAGTGAACAAAGCCTGTTGGCATCAGTGTAAAAATCAAATACCTTGACTAGTGTGATCTTTCCTTTTCATTTAGATTTTAAATCACCTTGCCCTTATGCATCCGCTACCAAGAAAGACAAAACACGTCCGTGCCTTCTTGTTGTCGACGTTTGCCAGAAGAAAAAACAAAATAATGACGGAAAAGGAAGAATAAAAGCAAAAGGCAAAACACAAAAAATTGGATAAAATAGGCAAAAAAAGAAATGAAAATGTACTAAAACATCTCCAAAAGCCAACAATCAAGTGATTCATGTTGTTAAAAGTCATAAAATAATAACCCATTTTGCCAAACTTTGGATCTCTAGTTATTACTCTTTATTAAATATCTCAAACATGTTTTGTTAAGTTTGAACTCACATCCAACGACTTTCGTCGATAACAAACAATTGTTACAAAACGTAGGCGTTGGAAGAGGAAACGATCGCAAGTTACAGCTGCGTTAAAAACACGTTTGGGTTTCTATTCACTGAGGTTCTTGAACAAGCTCCCCAGCTCTTCATTCATTAGGCTCGTGAATCAATGTGTTCGCGTGCACGAACGACGACCCGGTGCTTCTGAAGCGGTTAGAACACGGCGCTCTTACGGCCTCAAGTGTCTCTGAGTATTCAGGGAGCAAACATCTGCTGCAGGAGAAGTGTAGGGTGGAAAACAATTAAAAAAGAACCTACTCTCGCGATCCAGCACCAGCTTCAGAACATACAAAGCAAATCGTGCATATTTCAGATCAAATTATATTTTTTATGTCGTATGAAAATATTTCTTGACTGGCTACACTCATAATTTCACAGAGCTCAGTAATGAACCTCACTGAAATTGAGCACGGTTATTATTGGCTATGATTCGGAAATAGCTTGCTTGCTTCCGAAGGATACGGTAACTGTGTTGTAATTAACAACACAACAGTTTTGAGATTTAAATATAGATTTCACGTAGGTACTTCCAATTAAGTACAGTACTAGGTCATATTTAGTTCTGAATAGTCTAGAATAAACATCTACATGCCAGTGTGTATTCTTATGAATTCATGCCCATTAGATTGGTTGACTGATTAATTAGTGTTTCCGGGAGCATCGACTGCAAAAGTCATTAGTCCAGTAAGTGTAGTGCAGTTAGTAGAAATCCACACGTACGTTTTCATTAATTTTATCACCACATCTCATCGTGTCCGCGGTGTTTGGGAGTGGCATGACGCATGCGAAATCGTGACGATTTCCCGCAAATCAAGGTACACAATGAATACAAAAAAAACAAACAAAATATCATGTTGTACCTTCAATTGTACGTGTCTTATGATAGCAGAAACTTTGTTTTCTAAAATAATGCATATAATTTAAGTAATAGCGGTGCTCACTGTTTTAGTTACAATTTTCATGCATCGTCACTCGAATATTTCCATAAGAAACCGGGATACAAGATAACGGCAGCAGACCTGATGTCATATTCACATTCCATTCAAATGGGACTATCGAAGGCATTCTCAATCCAATAACGAGCCGATACCTCCCGTTATTACAGAGCATAGCAGCAGGGTCCCTATCGCGGCGTCGTGTCTCCCCTGCGCTCTCAATGAGCGATCATGACGCAGCGGGCGTGAATGACTCGTTTGTTCTAGCGGGCGCGGCGGGCGAGCCAGCGGCGGCAGCGGAGCAGGTGGAGGAGGCAGTGATCGACGCCTGAAGAGATAGTAACAGAGCGAGGTGGCACCGACCGACAGAATAAATGGAAAACGCGATGATACAGATACGCAGTCCAGAGAGTGTTTGGGTACGCAATTTTCACTGGGATCAGAATGCAGAGAAGAAAAAAGTGAGAAGTGAGGGTGATAGGGAAGCGACACGCTCTGAATACCGAAGAGGGCTGTAGACACCAAACAAAGCTGAGGATTTTCATAAATGTGATACTCGATGGAAAAGCTCGAGCTTTGATGGAAAAAAGGAGAATTATGAGACTGTGATGGTGATCAAAATTGGATTGATTAATTGATTGTTTCGTGATTCCGAGCACGTCAACTGCTTTGGTCATTAGTCCCGTTAGTGTAGTGCATGCATTTTTCTTGGGAGATGGTGGTGATCTTCCCCCGCTGGATGGCGAGATCCGGCGCCGACCTACCGTCGGCTATTGGGGATTCCCCCTAACCAGGACTCTCCCACCAGCGGGGCACCACCCCAGCCGGGACAAGCTCTAAGCTCCCGATCAGCCTCCCAGAATATGTGGTAGTGCATGTTAGTGTAAGTGTGTGTGTAAGGGGAGAGGATAGGACAGGAAAGAGGAAAGACAGATCGCGCGCGGTCCGTGGCCAGTTTGGTAGGGTACTGCCCGGCATTCGCCTGGTGTTGATCGGAGAAACCACGGAAAACTAACGATCAGAGCAACCGGCCGCTAGAATTCTCCTCCAGACAGCGACTGAATTCGACCTAGATGAAAAGCTAGTGTCGAAAATCCTGCCGCCGTCAGGACTCGGACCTAGGACCTCCCGGTCAGAGGCGCTGCAGTGACATCAGTTGATGCACTGAGCTACCGCTCCCGGTCGAGCGCAATGGGGCAATGAGCAAACGAGGGAAAGGGTGTGTGGACGAACATGGAGGCGAACGGCCGAGCGTACTAGCTGGCGGAAGAGCGAGCGAGCGGAAGGCCGAAGAGCCAGTGGACGAGGTCGTATGTAAATTGTGGACCAAATAATCCCTTCATCTTTTCTCGCAAAACTTACTT
The DNA here is from genome assembly GCA_011170035.1 of Teleogryllus occipitalis. NCBI lineage: Eukaryota > Metazoa > Arthropoda > Insecta > Orthoptera > Gryllidae > Teleogryllus > Teleogryllus occipitalis. The sequence goes on from BLKR01002926.1 coordinate 121,429, forward strand.
TCTAATTCTACTTATAAATTGGGAACCAAACCAACTCAGGTAAGGAAAAGGGCTGTTTGATCAGGCAAGCGCCTTATAGGGGCCGCCGCCGCCGCGCTGCAGTCCAGTTTTTCCTTGTACCTTATTGAAAATCTTCCAGACGCGCTCCCGTTTCAGAAAGAAAAGCCAAGAAAGCACTAGATAAGTGCCGATATTTTATGTTCAGCGTTATAGAATATTAGATGAGAAAAATGAAGAATAGAAAAATTGCAAGATAAACAGAATTCAATCAAAAAGCTAATGTTTCAATTGAATGAAAATCAACTTTAACCAAACCATATTTCGAAAGAAATGTATCAGTCTGGAAAATCAGGTGTTTTCAAAATTATGGCTAGGTAAATATCCTTCGAAAGTAAAGTGTCACCTTTCACTTTTACCTGAAAGGAGATGAAATGGTCGAAAAGCAATTTACGTCTGTCCTTGTCTGGGACGGTCCCCAATTTTCATGCGTGTTAAACTCTTAGTTAGTTAGTTAGTTAATGCCTTATTTTACGGGGCGAGACTCGGGCCATCAGGCCCGCTCTTCCGTCTAACTACGTAAATTTCGCTACGCTCCTTTCACCACCTAGCGGAGAAAGGAGGTATTATCTTGGGCGACGAAACAGGCGGAACTCAATTTTGCTCAGAGGCTTCATTTAGGCTTGAGGATCATTTACATGCAGTAAATCTACTACATGGGACAGCCGACTTTACTTCCCCTCCAAAGGAAGGTGTACGAAGGATTTTTAAATTAAAAAATCCCTTAAAAATCCACGGCTTCGATCGGGTTTAAACCCGCAAACTCAGATACAACAGTCCGATACGCTAGCCGTTATACCACTGAATCCGCTGGTCTTAATTTCCTTCTGGTCCCCCATTTACATACGCCAGTGGACGACAGCCCGGGGGGGGGGCGAGAGGGCGGGCGTGTTGGGGGGGGGGAGGGCAGATGGGCGAGAGAGCGGGTGGGCGGAGGCGGAGAAAGGAACGCGATCGCCGCCGAAGGGCGCGGGGGCGCGTCCCGGAGCTCGGCCATTGTCTCCGGCCACACCCCCGCCCCTGTTCGCCGCCCTAGCACGGGCTCAGTCACGGGTAACGCGGCCTCTGGGGCTCGGCTCGGCGCTGCGCTGCGGGACCCTACAACGGCCATATGTGAAAGCAACGTTGTAATTTACAATGGGAGGAGGTGAACATATTCAAATTCGAGTGATACTATGTTGTTTACAATTACAACCGCAAATATAGAAGGCTAAATCAATGTATGATCGACCCTAATCCTCCATCCGGACTGAGTTTTTCTGGGTTTACTGAATTGCTTATGGCTTAAGCTGTGATGGTCCGTAGTTTAGCACATCCAGTCGTAAATGTACGACATGCGTTCCTCGCTCTTAAACGTTACAATTCTGTGTAAATATACTGTATTCAAGGGATTAGGCGGAAGAGCAGGTTCTGTGGCACGAGTCTCGCCACTAATAAATACTTACTATTATTATTATTATTATTATTATTATTATTATTATTATTATTATTATCATCATCATTAATAATAATAATAATAATAATAATAATAATAATAATAATAATAATAATAATAATAATAATAATAATAATAATAATAATAATTTTGGAATTTTCATAATACATAAGATTCAGGAAATAAGTAGTAAGGTACGAAAAGTAAGGGATTCCTTCCGTTAAAATAGTTTATTTTCAGAGACCAATAACTACGAGAAATTTTTGTCTGAGAAAGGTGACGGTAGGCCAAATAAGTTGTCTTCTGTGAACCACATTTTCTCAACCTTTTTCGCTTCGCGCACCAAGATTTTCACTCCCATTCTATGCCTTCTATTGGAAAGCGTGCGTCACAAGAGTCTCTATTTGGAATATTCAGATATTTTTGACTATTTATAAATAAATATTAAAAATAAAATAATTATTTGTTGACATACTGACTCACAGGACCAGAGATTTTGAAAATATTCATTGTCCTTGTCTTTACTCACAGGTGATGTAACCTAGTTACAAAACTCGAATCCTGGGAATTACTACTTTAATAATCGCGTACGACCGGACTTGTTCATACCACATATCGTCGGATCACAAGGAAATTGACACACCTCAAATATTGTAATTATTGCGTTATGTGAAGATATATGTCTAGAAAATAATATATTTGCACAATTAAAAAGTTAATAAAAGAACTTCACAAGACAGTCTATATAGAGAGTAAAACAGTTTGTCTTCGGCCGAAAAAAAAACTTCTCTGTAATATGAAAACATTCAAATGTCACACTTTTCTTGTGTACCAACGATATGTAGGTGTGGTACAAGACAACGAGACAGGTGGTTTCCAAGTCTTTCTTCATGTAATTAGACTATTACAATTTCGAGCAAAGTCAAAGACAAAGCAATTTTTTGCAATTTTTTGCATTTTTTGCAATTTTGCTTTTCTAGTTAGTTGATTCAGTACGTTAATATGTGTGTAGGATGTATTTAGCATTTTTGTAGCATATAGGTTGTATGTAGCGTCCATATTTGCCGGTTAGCTAACGAACGATAATAAGTTGTTCTTTTTAATTTGATAAATGGATGATAATATGTAAGTAATAACTGATTTAAGGCGCGTCAATATTTTAGGACATTAGTCCCGCAAGTGTACTGCACATAATGACTCAGGTGGCGGTGATCCTTCTGAGCTGGAACATGAAATACGGCGTCGACCCACTCGTGAACTTGCAGGCTTTTCCTCTCCAGGTGTTTCTCCATATCGACCCACGCCCCAGTCGCCACAAGCTCTAAGATTTCGACTCGTCCCTCGAAATGAGTGGTTGTGCTTGTAAGAGTGCGTCTAAGTGGAGAGGAGGAGACAAAGTTGAAGGAGCAAAGATGGTGCGCGCTCAGTGGCCCTTCGTTAGGGAACTGCCTCGGTTTGGTTTTGGTTTTCTCGTGTTTCCGGGCGCGTCAACTGCTTTGGTCACTAGTCCCGTTAGTGTAGTGCATGTTTTTTCCCCCTCGGGAGATGGCGGTGATCTTCCGCCGTTGGATGGCGAGATCCGGCGCCGACCTACCGTCGGCTAGTGGAGTTTCCCCCTAACCACGACTCTCCCACCAGCGGGGCACCGCCCCAGCCGGGACAAGCTCTACGCTCCCGACCGGTCTCCCGGAATATGTGGTAGTGTAGTGCTTGTTAGTGTAAGTGTGTGTGTACGGGGAAAGGATAGGACAAGGAATGGGAAGGACAGAGCGCGCGCGGTCCGTGGCCCGTTTGGTAGGGTACTGCTCCGGCATTCGCCTGGTGTTGATCGGAGAAACCACGAAAAACTACCGATCAGAGCAGCCGGCCGCTAGAATTCTCCTCCAGACAGCAGCTAAATTCGACCTAGCTGAAAAGCTAGTGTCGAAAATCCTGCCGCCCTCGGGACTCGAACCTAGGACCTCCCGGTTACAGGCGCTGCAGTGACATCAGTTGATGCACTGAGCTACCGCTATGGGAAGTGCCTCGGCATTTGCTTTGCATTAATAGAGGAAACCGGTAAATTACGATCAGAGCAGTCGATCGCTCGCAATCTTCGGAGAGCGGCTGAATTCTAAACCCAGGACATCCCTGGAAACGTTTCTGAAGGAACAACCGTGTTGCCGTTGTGCTTAGAGTTGCGTCACCGACAATAAAACATCCACATATTTCGAAACGTGGATGCTCAAAATTACAAAATCGATGTTAATTAAACATCGCCCCAAAACCATCGATGTTTTTAAACATCAATTTTTTAAAACTAATTAAGCATTAATTTTCACGTGAGGGGATTTAATTTAAAGCTTCTTCGCGTTTATTAATTTTTAATCTGATTTAATTGACAAAAGGGATTGAAAAATGATCAAAACATTTATCTGATCGGATAATTCAAAAATTATATATGCTTCATTTATCAAAAATGAATGCTAGATTTTGATTACATTTCACCCTTGATAATATTGGTCTGAAGAACGCTCAATTTATGACTAAATAGAAATTATTATTGTTTTTTATTATCAAAGTATTTTTTCATTAAGAAATAAAATAGCAACCATGTAAAACATCGGCTTCAAATCGGTGACAACTCCATCGATGATTTGAAAACATCAATGTTTTCAAATTGTCGACATGGATGTGTCATCCCTCGCTAACCTATCGCAACTGATGTCACTGCAGTGCCTCTGACCGGGAGGTCCTAGGTTCGAGTCCTGACGGTGGCAGGATGTTCGACACTAGCTTTTCAGCTAGGTCGAATTCAGTCGCTGTCTGGAGGAGAATTCTAGCTGCCGGCTGCTCTGATCGGTAGTTTTCCGTGGTTTCTCCGATCAACACCAGGCGAATGCCGGAGCAGTACCCTAACAAACGGGCCACGGACCGCGCGCGATCTGTCCTTCCCATTCCTTGTCCTATCCTCTCCCTTTACACACACACTTACACTAACATGCACTACACTACCACATATTCCAGGAGACTGGTCGGGAGCTTAGAGCTTGTCCCGGCTGGGGCGGTGCCTCGGTGGTGGGAGAGTCCTGGTTAGTGGGAAACCCCACTAGCCGACGGTAGGTCGGCGCCGGATCTCGCCATCCAGCGGGGGAAGATCACAGTCATCTCCCGAGAGAAAAACATGCACTACACTAACGGGACTAATGACCATTGCAGTTGACGCGCCCGGAAACACGAAAAAATCAATCAATCAATCAATCTCTAAGCTATCACAGGCGGAGACGATACGTGACTTTCGCTGTGAATCATGAACATAGAAAATGCTCCCGAGCGAAAGTTGCGTGCGTGCTGCGAAGCGGCGAGCACAGGGGGCGGGGCGCTGGGCGCTGGGCGGCGGGCGGCGCCGGCCGACCGTTGGGCGCTGCGACCGCGCATTTACAAACAATGGGCGGGCGGCAGGGCTGCTCCTCACGCGGCGTGGCGCGGCGTGGCGCGGCGTGGCGACCCACCGGGGGGGGAGACGGTCTCCACGCGGGTGCGTGAGTGCGTGCGGGTGGGCGGTGGCCAGCCGCGGATCACGCCTCCCTGGCACGCTCCCAAAGCACTCGCCGCGGCCGCATCACGACAAATGAACGCGGGACTGCACGTAAACACAACTCGCACGTATCAAGAAAAAGTAACAACTAAAAGTGATATTTTTGAAGTGTTTCTGAATCGCCTAGTCGATATTCAAGTAGAAATTGTAAATGTAATTGTCTGTTAAAAACATCCCTTCTAAACATCACATTGCAATTATGCACCGCCAATTCGAAAGTAGGAGTGATTCAAGAAGCAGGTGCCAGCACTCTAGCTTTCTTTCCTTTCACCATGTGGAATTTGTGATAGACAAAACGGTTCGCGGAAGTCCTTGGAGTTCTTTCGTTTGCCCAATCGTTTAATCGTAACGATTGCTCCTTACATTATCTGATATTTGTATTATTGCATTTGTCGTCGTTACCGTAAGTCACATGCCCAAGGCAAAGACCAGAAACACCCGAAAACGTCCGCGATGGCATTATGATCGCGCAACAACAGTCGTTGTGTCGTCTCCCCATACAAGGCCTCAGTAAACAGTAGTTTTATGAACGTAGCCTGATTGTACGAAACGAAGGATGCTTCCTCCCACTCAATTTATTTCCATTTACAGTTTCGTGTTTCTAAAAAAATGCTTTCAAAAACATCACAAGCTAGACTAACCCGCAATCGTTTTTCCTTACTCTCAAACAACGCCTTTTGAGCACGGAATGTATGACACTTTGGCCAGCCCTGAGCTGGGAGCTGGGTGTAGTGAATGAATGGCAGGAAACCAAACAGTGAACCCAATCGGCAGAGAGATCGTAAGAACAACAGACAGCGGCTGCGTGCGGCGACGGCGGCCGACTCCCATTCACTGCCACGCTGCGTGCGAGCTGACAACGGCCGCGCCTTCACACAGCTCTCCTTTTGCATGCCGACAATCACACTAAGCGAAGCACCTTCTAAAAGTGACGACGAGGAACAACAACAATAGTAATGACATACCACGTTGTCCGAGAGCATCAACTGATGTCACTGCAGTTCCCTTGACCGGAAGGTCCTATGTTCGAGTCCCGACGGTGTCAGGATTTTCGACACTAGCTTGTCAGCTATGTCGAATTTATTCACTGTCCGGAGGAGAATTCTAGCGGCCGGCTGCTCTGATCGGTAGTTTTCCGTGGTTGCTCTGATCAACTCCAGGTGAAAGCCGGAGCAGTACCGGAACAAACGGGCCACGGACCGCGCGATCTTTCCTTCCTCTTCCTTTCCCTATTCTCACCCCTTACACACTTGAACTACATGCACTACACTACCACATACGCCGGGACACAGGTCGGGAGCTTAGAGCTTGTCCCGGCTGGAACGGTGCCCCGCTGGTGGGGGTAAGAATGTGTAAACCTGAACTTAGATATTTTTTGAATTCAAATACATTTACATTAAACTTTGATCAGAGAGTTTCTGTCAGACACCATTCATCCATGGAAGGAGTTGAGAGAGAACAAGGTAAGCTACACCAGTCATAGGAAGCCTCCCACTATTCATAAATGGCGGTATCTCAATTTTGGTAAACGTACGTGTGAATATTGTTCATAGGTTTGAAAGGCTTGAGGCACTAAAAAAAGGGAAGCCTTACTTTGACGAAAATTGAGTTATTAACGCTTACGAGTAGCAGGAGTCTACCTGTATCTATCTCTGGCAGAGGCTTATCTCGTTTCTGCCCCAAGCCCTGTCAAATCCATGCACCTTTCTTACTGCACAGGGGAATGAGTCTGAAAATGTTGGTAGAGTTGTTTAACCCCTGACTCACAACATTGTTCCGCAAACAACTCTGCGATGGCAGTGGCTGGGCGTGACGCAAGGCAAACAATGGAATACTGACTTCGCGCACCCATCGAATGCACAAAAGAATGAACATCCTATTGTTTTCACTGGAGTAAGAAACAACAATATTTATTCCCAAACTAGTGAACCGCCAAAAGTCGTTTCTGTAGTGAACATATCATATATTAAGCAATTGTTTGGCTGTATTTTTCATTTACATTTCAGGTACCACAACAGAATTCCATACTTCAAGTCAGGCAAACCAGTCACTGAAAGTTTGGAAAATTAACTAATAATTGTTTTTTATGGTTATTATTACTATTATTATTATTATTATTATTATTATTATTATTATTATTATTACTATCAGGATTCGAGTTAGTATCTAATAACGTTCCAATACATGTGGTATTCATGTGGTCTAAAATCGTTGAAAGTATGGGTTAAAAACACTCTACATTTTAATAAAAAGATAAAAAAGAGAAAATAAGATACTGATCAAACGTTTAATTTGATTCAACAGAACACCCCAATAACTTAGTTTTAATATTAGCTAGCTGGAATAAGATTTAATAATTTCAAGTGCTAAAATAAACTGAACATGTTGTGTCATGAAAGCAAGTTTCTTCATAATTCATAAAGGAGTGAGTTACAATGCTTTGTTTTCAATATTCAAATGTGAAACTGCTCTTTTTGTCACTACATTGTTTTGTGCTATCGAAAACCCTGCATAACATCAGAAGAATAAAAGAGGCAATCTTGAACCAACACCGCGGAGGTTAAATTTAGATCTACTATCATGTCCGATTCACTACTTAAAATTGCACTAACATTTAAAAATAATCTTCCTAAAATAACATTGAAAGAAAATGGAACATATCACAAATTTTGAAATAGTTTCGCAACAAAAAGCGAGTTTTTTTTTAAATATGTACAAATAGGTACTAAACCTGGGTATATCGACAAATAAAGAATATAAAATTTGTTTCAATTAATTGAGTAAAGGTTAATTTGCAAATATATGTCAAATGTTTGATTTTAAGAGATGAATCAAATACGTACTATTCACCAATCTTTGTTATTACTGTACAAAACTTCATTATCAGAGAAATAGTTTTACCAATAATTTTGCTTCAGTATCAACGATTGCATTACAGGCTGTGACATCTAAAACACGTCGATTTTTCACGAAAATAGTTTGGGAGTTCAAAAGAAACAGAAAAGAATCTCAAATATTAAACACAATTTTTTTTCAATGCTCAGAATATTCAATGTGCAAATTTTCATAATTTTGTTTATTAGTCAACAACCAAATAGAAATGTCAACTTGCTTTGCATGATTAATTCAAGTCGCTACTTTGAAACGCTGTGTTGACAGGCCACTCCATCTACTGTCCCTCTCCAGGACCCTACGACCTCCGCGCCATCTCTCGCCGCCTGCGGGAACTCGAAGAGCGCAGGGAACGGGCAGGCATCTGTTGATGTGAAAATACTACACACCAGCCCAGCTGCAGCGCCTGGGCTGATTTCGAACATTATTTCAGCCCAGGTGGTAATTTACAGCTGTTTCAGGTATTAACGATATTCACGTGATTGGTTCAGAAAAATAAAATAACGCATATTTGCGAAAGAAATTAAATAACTTAGAAGAGCAAATGTTTATTTATACATGGCTAATTTTCAATTGACTGATTGATTAATGACTCCGGACGCTGCAAACATCTAACGTCGTTATTCCCGTAAGTGTAGAACGAGTTTTTTAATTGCGGATGTGGCGGTGATATTTCCCCGCTGAATACGGTGCAAACTTTCAAGTCGGTTTTGATTGATTGATTGATTTTTTCGTGTTTCCAGGCACGTCAACTGCTTTGGTCATTAGTCCCATTAATGTAGTGCATGTTTTTTCTCCGGAGATGGCAGTAATCTCCCCCGCTGAATGGCGAGATCCGACGCCGACCTACCGTCGGCTAGTGGGGTTTCCCCCTAACCAGGACTCTTCCACCAGCGGGTTACCGCCCCAGCCGGGACAAGCTCTAAGCTCCCGACCTATCTCCCGAATATGTGGTAGTGTAGTGCATGTCAGTGTAAGTGTGTGTGTAAGGGAGAGGATAGAACAAGGAAGAGGAAGAACAGATCGCGCGCGGCCCGTGGCCCGTTTGGTAGGGTACTGCTCCGGCATTCGCCTGGTGATGATTGGAGAAACCACGGAAAAGTACCAATCAGAGCAGCCGGTCACTAGAATTCTCCTCCAGACAGCGAGTGAATTCGACCTAACTGAAAAGCTAGTGTCGAAAATCCTGCCGCCGTGGGGAGTGGGAACCTAGAACCTCCCGGTGAGAGGCGCTGCAGTGACATCAGTTGATGCACTGAGCTTCCGCTCCCGGTTACAAGTCGGATTGCGGGTTTTTCCCAACCGTATATCTCCTACCAGCAGCGGGGCACCGCTTCAGCCGTGACAAGCTCTAAGCTCCCGATAGGCTATGGAAGATGAAGGAAAATCGCACACGGTCTGTGACTCGTTTGTTAGGGTACTGCTCCGGCATTCGTCAGGTGTTGATCGAAGAAATCACGGAAACTACCTATCAGAGCAGCTGGATGCCAGAATTCTTTTCCAGAGAGCGTCTGAAGTCGACCCAGCTAAGCTAGGGTCGAAAATCCTGCCAGCCAACTTGAAATTTTAGTTTCAATTTATAAAGCGCCGGTTCATATTTCACGAAATTCATCAGTCTCTCAACCTCAAACGCCCTGTAATAACAAAATTGCAAGTTAAGAATGACACACTGTAAAATGTGTCGTAGAACCATAGATACTCCAGCTTCATTGAAGCCGCAGCCGTCCCGGATTTTCGAAAGAACCAATAAAGGGTCGGTAGAGGGAAGACTTCTTCAACGAAATAAAACTTGTCTTCTCAAAATCTGTCTTAGTTTACACTTATCGCTAAAGAAGTGGAATGAATAAACAAAGCCATTGATGTTCTTTCAATTACAGAGAATACTGTACGTATAGAATGGTTTTACTTATGAACAGTGTTGAGTTGCGGGTAAATCTACAAAAATACCAAACCGTGCAATAAAAGATGGTAATAAAAATGCTGTAGCTACAATAAATCATTTAATATTTTAGATTTTAAAAAGTATTTTAAGGACATTTGAACTTTTTTTTTCTTTTCGTAAGTCCATTATTTGTTTTAGGAGGTTGAGCTGGATTGGTGTATTCTGAGATTGTTTATCAAGTCTTGACTTCAGTGACTCTCCAGCCGTCAATAAGATCCGCAATCAATAGATTTACTAAAATTATTAAATCGAGTCAATGCCCTTCTCTGAACTTATCTACAGTATTCACTTCATGCAATTTTGTTTCGCGACACTCGAATTCCTATAACGGACTGTCCTAATTTTTCAGGCTGAATTATTGGCAATCTGCTGAATTTATTAACAAAAAAAGACATTAAAACATTGTACGACTATTTAAAAATTAATCAAAATAATTAAAACGGAGAATCAAACTAACATGACCATTACTCATTAATAACGGGGTTAGGAATGATTCCAATGGATGAACCATCCACTGATGCTATACGAGTACTGCAACACACAGTATATCACACTTCGAATTTGTATACAACACACTTTCAAAAGTTCAATACTTATCCTGTGAAAATGCAATAAAGTCTTGATACTCACACCTCCTGACTTTATTACGACATGATTTAAAAACCAAAAGAGAACCAAAATACTTTATTAACATGTAGTTTTGTAAATAATTACAAAGTTGAAATTATGGATCTCAATTCGACTGAATTCACTAACTTTGAGATATTTTTCAGTACAATCGATTGTTTTGTATTCATTATTATATTTTTTATCATACGGTATTATTTCCGTGTACATGTAACTGCGAGATATCTATTTTTTAATATAATAGAAAAAATAAGTCATAATCATCCGTAAAGTAATGAATAAACAAGCAAATAAATTAATAAATACGCCGTGTTCGTTATTAGGAGACCTGCAGTTATAAACCTGTCCATATGTGCGATGTGCCGACGTTACGAGGAGGATGAGAACATCTGACAGTTCCTTCATCTCTCTCTCTCTCTCTCTCTCTCTCTCTCTCTCTCTCTCTCTCTCTCTCTCTCTCTCTCTCTCTCTCTCTCTCTTTCTATCTCTTTGTCTCTCTGTCTTTGTCTGTCTGTCTCTGTTGTGCCTCTGTCTGTCTCTGTTTCTGTCTGTCTCTGTCTGTCTATCTGTCTCTGTCTGTCACTGTCTGTCTGTCTGTCTGTCTGTCTGTCTCTGTCTGTCTGTCTCTGTCTGTCTGTTTCTGTCTGTCTGTCTCTGTCTGTCTGTCTCTGTCTGTCTGTCTCTGTCTGTCTGTCTCTGTCTGTCTCTGCCTGTCTCTGTCTGTCTCTGTCTCTGTCTGTCTGTCTCTGTCTGTCTGTCTCTGTCTGTCTGTCTCTGTCTGTCTGTCTCTGTCTGTCTCTGTCTGTCTCTGTCTGTCTCTGTCTCTGTCTGTCTGTCTGTCTGTCTGTCTGTCTGTCTGTCTCTGTCTGTCTGTCTCTGTCTGTCTGTCTGTCTGTCTGTCTGTCTGTCTGTCTCTGTCTGTCTCTGTCTGTCTCTGTATCTCTGGGCCGAGTTATGGAGCGGGGGACGAGAGAATGTGAACTGCCTGACGCCTTCACCGCAGAAGCTAAGAGCTCTTGTTAGCGAAATGAAGGCGCCCGACGGCGCCAACCCAAGCGGAAGAGAAAAACGAGCGCACATTCATACAATGCCAGAGCGCGGCTGTCAAACGTAGTCTTCGTTATGGAAGCGAAACGTCATGCAAGCAAGAGCCATCACTCTCCCCCGCAACACATTTGTAATTCTCTTCAAAGGGAAAGTCATGAGAGTACTCAACGCGTGCTCACTCTGATAAGAGTATTCATCTCGTCTAGTTTTTGTTCTGCATATTGTTACCCAATCTTTTTGAACTTGATGACCTTGTTGAAGAGAAATATTTTTACCTGGCCATTCTCTCTCTTAGAATTATGCAAAGATCAAAAACAAGAACAATTGTCAAAAATGATCTTGATGACACATTTAATAAGTATCTCCAAAGAAGTAAATAAGTACAACCCTTCACTCATTCTGTTTGTCTCATGTTTATTATTTCTTCTGATTTTCTCGTATGAATTAGGGTACATTCTGTAACCATTCCAAAATATCGAATCAAATAATTCTTTTAAATAGTGTTTTTTTTTCTGTCACACTCCTTAACATATTCTTGGCATCACTTTCAACTTCTCGTACTAAGATGTCATGTAAAATAAAACTTCATACATTATATTCAACAATACGTGTAATTTTGTCTCCCTCGGTGGCTCATTTGTTAGCGTGCTCGCATTCAACGGCGCAACGCCGGATTCGATTACCGGTCGAGGCAAATTATACCTGTGTGCTTTCCTCACAAATGTCCCAATATCTATCGCTGTGTGTCGAGGAGAAAGCACATCTTAAGATCAGTATGACCAGCCTACCCTGAAGACCAGTATATACGATTAATATACCGTATATATGGCGTTGTCTTTGTGCTAATCTCCGACTGCTATCAACAACGCAATCTTCTTAATTTAGTTGACAATTAATCGTAAATTATTTTTAATTAGAGAATTACTTAATCACCCTCAGAGCTTTGTTTGTTAGCGTACTCTCTTTCCAGTGCGCAACCTCGCGTTCGATTCCCGGCTAAGGCAAGTTATGTGTATACCTGCGCGATTTCCTTACGTCCCAGTATCTATTGCTGTGTGCCGATGAGAAAGACCCAGGTTATGAAGACCAGTATAATCGGTGAACGGATGTTTTAGTGCTTATCTCACGCATCCTTATTCCGTGGCCGGGAGGCTGACCGGGAGCGGTAGATCAGTGCATCAACTGATGTCACTGCAGCGCCTCTGACCGGGAGGTCCTAGGTTCGAGTCCTAATGGCGGCAGGATTTTCGACACTGGCTTTTCAGCTAGGCCGAATTCAGTCGCTGTCTGGAGGAGAATTCCAGCGGCCGGCTACTCTGATCGGTAGTTTTCCGTGGTTTCTCCGATCTACACCAGGCGAATGCCGGAACCTTACCAAACGGGCCAAGGACCGCGCGCGATCTGTCCTTCCTCTTCCTTGTCCTATCCTCTCCCCTTACACACACACACATTAACATCCACTACACTATCACATATCCCGGGAGACCGGTCGGGAGCTTAGAGCATGTCCCGGCTGGGGCGGTGCCCCGCTGGTGGGAGAGTCCTGGTTAGGGGGAAACCCCACTAGGCGACGGTAGGTCGACGCTGGATCTCCTCACCCAGCGGGGGAAGATCACCGCCATCTCCCGAGAAAACATGCAGTGCACTTACGGGACTAATGACCACATCAATTGACTCGCCCGGAAACACGAAAAACTCAATCAATCAATCAACCGAGAGGCTGGGTCACCGCTGGTCGGCCAAGGCCCATAACGGGCTGTCGAGCTAAAGAGCAGCAATATGTAATATTTTGGGATGTGCACCAAACGTCGTGCACCCTGCAACGCATATTTACGCCTAACACACGCGTAAAACGCCGAACGAATGAATGCGCACTCGTTATTTCTCGTGTCACAACACATCCTCGCGTGAGTGCACCGCCCGGGGGCCACGCCCCCAGCGCCAAGCACGCCCGCTCCTTCAGCTGGGCCGGCGCGGCGGCGCGGCGCGAGAACCCCTGTCAGAAGTGAGAAGTGTCCCGCAAAGAGGCTGCGGGAGAGAGGCCGCGGCGGCGCAAATGAGTTGCTGTCGCTTCATTTGCATACGGAACGGCGCGGGGCGTCGCGGCGCAGGGGGGGTGGGGGCAGCGAAAGTGGACGGCTGAGCGAGTGGCAAGGCTCCGAGAGCGACTCTCGTGGTGGCCGCCGCCGCCGCCGCTGCCGCGCCCACGTGACCCCACCACTTGCGCTTTCATCCAGCCGCGGCCTGGAGCGGCTTCACACGGTATGGATTTCCTCCGCACATGAGGTGTTCTGGCAACGTCCTTTGGAGATAGGTTCGAGTTCTGACGGCGGCTGGATTTTAGATACTAGCTTTTCAGCTAGGTCGAATTCATTCGCTGTCTGGAGGAGAATTCTAGCTCTGATCGGTAGTTTTCCGTGGTTTCTCCGATCAACACCAGGCGAATGCCGGAACAGTACCCTAACAAACGGGCCACGGACCGCGCGCAATCTGTTCTTCCTCTTCCTTGTTCTATCCTCTCCCTTAAACACACACTTACACTAACATGCACTACACTACCACATATCCCGGGAGACCGGTCGGGAGCTTAGAGCTTGTCCCGGCTGGGGCGGTGCCCCGCAGGTGGGAGAGTCCTGGTTAGGGGGAAACCCCACTAGCCGACGGTAAGTCGGCGCAGGATCTGGCCATCCAGCGGGGAAAGGTTACCGCCATCTTCCGAGAAAAAACATGCACTACACTAACGAGACTAATGACCAGAGCAGTTGACGCGCCCGGAAACACGAAAAAATCAATCAATCATTCCTTAGGAGAAATGAACGGTCTGTACCTGCTGGCTCACTTAAAATAGGATATTTCTTTTTAATTTTTTTCGGTTCGAATAGTTCAATGTGAAAAATTGCCAAGAACTTACTTCTCACTTGGCGGTGCTGAAAACTTACGTATTAGAAATGATCGACCTACATGTATTAGCTAACTAAGAAGGAAATATTTTAGTTTTTTGGTGGGTACGAATTATTCCATGTTAAAATATATTTAACGATAAATGAAGCATAATATTTTGTGGAGTACATTACTTTAATAAGTCATAATTCTGGAGCCGTCTCGGATATATTGGGGTGAAAGTTTGGTTTACGAGGTTTAGCTTCGAAAATCAACGTAGCATTCAAACCTCTAAACTCTAACCTATGTTACAAATAGTCATTTTGACGTGTCCAATCTCTATGCAGTAACGAACAGCACGTTAAGCACATTTGAAGAGACTTTGCAGAATTACTTCACTTTCTCTTCCAAGAGATCAAGGCACGAACTTTTTGAATGTTCGTGCTCCGTTTTCCGTAATCTCTTTCTCCGACTGAGATGTATTTCAAAACAATTAACACGCCCTTCGGAGTTTACTCCAACTATTTCGGCTATTTGTGACGTCCGTTAATATTTTATTGATATGCGATTAGAGTTCAAGTTCAAGTCAAGATGCCAAGTTAAATATTTCTGTTTTTTTCTTTTTCTTTTCCAGGAGTTTGTGTCGCAGGGCACTTTTCGGAGAATATTATTTCAATATAAGAAATAAAAACATATATTGCCGATGAGGGTGGCCGAGATCGTTGAGGCAGTAGTGCCGTGGAGATCTCGGACCGAAGGATCGCGGATTCGAGTCCCGTCTTGAGCATGGTTGTATTTGTGTTCGTCCTTTCACCCCTCATCACCATATCACGTCATTCAGTACACAGATACCCCTAACGTTAAATCAATAGTGATCGCTAATGACATGATTAATGCGACCTTAAACAAAAAAAGAGGTATACAATAAAATATTCTAACTGAGAAGATGACTTGAGAAAATGTTTTACAATAAATGTTTATAGGTCCGTTGAAGACGATTAGGTTTTCTGGTATGCACAAATGCCTGGAGAGAACGTGGGATTTTGATTGATTGATTACTGATTCTGGGCGCGTAAACACTGAGGTCATTATTCCCGTAAGTGTAGTGTATGTTCTTCATCGGGAGGTGGCGGTGATCTTCCCCCACTGGATGGCGATATCCGGCGCCGACATATCGACCTACCGTCGACTCGCGGGATTTCCCCCAACCAATTATCTCCCACCAGCAGGGCACCGTCCCAGCCGGGACAAGTTCTAAGTCCCCGACCGGTTTCCCAGCATGTGTAGTGTAGTGTTTATTAGTGTGTGTGTGTGTGTGTGTGTGTGTGTGTGTGTAAGGAGTGAGAATATAATAAAAAATAGGAAGGAAAGATAGCGCGCGGGCCGTGGCCCATTTCTTAGGGTAATGCACCGGCATTCGTGTGGTGTTGATCGGAGAAACCACGGAAAACTACCGATTAGAGCAGCCGGCCGCTAGAATTCTCCTCCAAAATCTAGTGTCGAAAATCCTGTCGGAACTCCAACCTAGGACCTTCCAGTCAGAGGCGCTGCAGTGACGTCACTTGATGCACTGAGCCACTTCTTCCGGTAGGTCGGTTAGAGACGATTAGGCTTTCTGGTATGTGCTAATGTATGAAGAGAACGTGGACCACCCATGAAGAGATCACTCTTTTGCAGACGTAACCTTTGGGAAATTTCCGCCGATCCGTGGCTCGCGCGCAGCCGCCCAGCTGCCCCTCGCTCGTGTGAACGAGCTCTGTGCGAGCGCAAGCGGATGCAAGGCGACTCATCGGCGGCGCGGCACACGCCCAGCAGGAATGTCGCGTCCATAGTGCGAGCAGTAGGCAAGGGCAGACCGGGCGATTGCCCGGGGCCCCGCCAAGTCAAGTGCCTCCATGATGGGACTGAGGGGGAAAAATTGTAAATAATTGGAAAAAAATTATAACTAGAGAAAATCGTTATTGTAATTCTGTAAGTCGCCGTACAATAGTCTGATATTTAAGACAATTTTCAATTAAATTTGGACTTCAAATAATCAATTATAATTATTACTTACAAGGTAGAATAGGAAATGAATCTAATAACGTTCACATTAAATTAAGCTCTACTGAAATTCATATTCATTATATCATGTATTTAATTACAGGTAATTTTATTAAACACTAACTAAACACACCTTCTTTATGGTTCTAAGCTCACTGTGGAAATTGTATTATTTGATCACTAAATACTTTTACTTAAAACTATTATTTAAAATATATTTTCAAAAACCATTTTCTTGTTTGAACATTGTATTTTTTGTTGTTGTTTCTTTGTTGAAATAAAATCACACATATAGTTTCTTAATACAACTTTTACATTTTTATTTTTTCGCGGGGTGGGAGGGGGGTTACATTTCAGTCAGTGGCGAACCCTGAACATTATTTTAAGTATACCGCACTTTATGGAAGCTACCACTACCGTTGTCTTTTATTTTGAGCTTTTCTGAAATCCTAATACTATGAAATTCCGTTCTTAATGATTGTTCTGTAAGACAATTACACAAACCACTGACGTCTAGATCACTAACACACTCCATTTTTACAAATGCTTGAGAGAAGCGTAACGTACTACGAACGACAAGGGAAAGACTGTTCACCGCAATATTTTGCGGTGACTACTGAAAGTCCTGGCATGCATCCTCCCCTCTCACCGCCCTTGAACCATGAGGAACCCAAGGTTATCGCGGCTAGCATGAGGTGCCTTCGCCTGCGCTAGCGAATTTTCTTCGACACAATTAAGAACTGTTTGAAACCTCTCACTCTCCCGCACTTTATATTATCTCTTACGGATGGGGAAGATTGACTGACTCTCGGTAGCAAATCAGAGTTATTATTTTGCATCTGTTTTAAAGCTTTCAAAATCTCTAATTTTTTTTGAAGATTACCAAATTTATGAACTATTTATTATACTCTTCGAATTACTAGGTATACCGGCGGTATACGCGGTGTAGCGGAGAATTCGCCACCGGTTTCAGTATTGCCTCGGGCCCAAAATTGTCTAGCACCCGCACTGGGCACACGCCCAGCAGGAATGTCGCGTCCATAGTGGGAGCATCGCGTCATTTACGCTCTTCGCAGGCTCTTCCGCGTTTCCCAGCGCCCCTCCCCCCCCCCACGAGCACAGCTCGCGGCGAGCGAGGGCGTGCCCTGCCATCCATCATGGACGTGGAATACCATGACGGATAACGAACCAAAGCGTCGGCGCACCAGAGACGGCTCTTTGTGAGCACGGCGTCACGTGGATGCTCCGTAGGCCGACGTGCTTTGCCGCACCCTTGCGTACGCATTGTGCCTGCTGACGAGTTCCCCTGTGACAGACCGACGCGGAGGCACGACTCCGGAGCCCGTACGCTTGCCGGGGTATTAACACGTGGACGTACATCTCCACATTAGCGGGGTCACACGGGCAAGGACGGCTGGAAGGATTAAAAGTTCTGAGAAGAGAGATTCGAATGTCACACTGTTCCCTGAAAAGAAATCTACCTGGACGACTTCAAAGGTATTATGTCGTACATCGTGTAATATACCGTTTTTTTATTTTTATTTTTCATATTCATAACTCAAAGATTATCTTACGTATTTCTTCATAAATTCGAATATCTGCCAATATTTGGCAACCAAATTAAACTCCAGTTATTTTCATAATTAAATTCTTTAGCAACCAAAAATTGTAGAACAAATAATATAGAAATAATAATTGTCATTCACCTGAGGTAGAAGGGTAATACATAACTTTACAGTAATGTGTTGTAAGAAAGAAATTTTATTACACCAATAGTACACAGGGAGAAATATTGAATGTTTTTACAAACTGTATATGCGATCTACAAACCTCGCGATTGTTACGCGTCAACGCCCCTTTTATTAGATAAATAAATATTCAGAGTTTTATAATACTTTCAAGGAATTAATAAATAAAAAATCTAACTGTTAATTGAAATAGACTAATCGATGCACTGAAGACATATAAGTCTCTCTGGCATTTACCAGAAGCCCTATTAAAAGTTCCTAATCACTGCTCTCCAAATAATGAATGGAAAGTAATTAGAAAACCTACCTAAACAAAGAATTTGAAATTATTCAAATTTTCAAACATTCCCCTCTGAAAACTAATCGAACGAATAATAAAGTTTCACATTTTCTAATAGGAACAACATGTCTGGTAACTAGTGGCGTCCAGAAGAAGGGGGGCAGCAGAGGCAACTTACCCTATGCCCTAACTTAATTGGAGCCCCGATTTTGTTTTTCATTCAAAAGATACGAAAAACATTTATCTCTAATCGAACTTTAACGCCATAAGTTCTTTCTGATGTGTAGAGAAATGAATTCTGTTTATGAATTGGAGGAGGAGAGAATTATTTGTTTGAAATAAGGAGCCTCCGAGGATTAACTGTCGCAGGCGCCTGGTTTCCTCTGCCTGCCCCTGGTGATAACTCTCAGAAACATTTATACATTCGACTCTGGTTATAGTGAACTTCTGGGGAGTAACATTTTTGGTTCAGTATATCCCAGGTTCACTGCATCCGATGATGTCAAAATTAAATAGAATTTCTCCATAACAATTGATTTTATTAATATATAGACACAGAAAAATACATGAACAGCAGGATCTGAAAATTTCAAAATCTTTATTTGTCCTTAAAAAATCAATTATTTTCAATTGTTTGCTTCGTACATTTTTCATTACAAATTTCTTTAAGTATTGTAATAGAGTCTTGACACCCTTCAATGCCTCTTGCACTGTTGGAACACCATCCCACTCTCCGAAAGCCCTTTTACTTGCCAAACAACATATGAGATGCTTCCGGCAGTGGGATGGGGCAAGCGACTAATGAAACTGATCGCTTTTCTGCGCAGCACTGCGAATATCGCCAAGCTGTGAAAGTGACGTTCTTCCTGTCGCCTACTTAAAAGCCAATGTGCTTGTTCTCGCGGAAGATCAAGTAACACCAAGCTCGCTATCGAAGCAAGCAATCACGTGTCACCGCCGCCAGTTGTAGCCCATGCAGGACACGGTCTTTGTTTCCGCAGTTTAAATGAGTGGCATTAGGTCATCAGTAGGTTTCCCTCATTCCGGGTCCGCTACCTTCATCTCAGGGGACACTTCTTCGATTACAACCTTTGGCCGACGATACTTTTTTTTCAAGCTGCCTAGTGTTGGAATTTGTGGCACTGAGGGGATATATTCTTTTCCAGGAGCGGAATTTATTTCCAGGACGTATTTCGAGCCTTCACTATAGCCGAGGTTCAGGTTCACTGTATCCGAATCTTTTTATGCTTATTTGTAATGGAAGTGAAACGGGACCAATGACTTAAGTTCTCTATAACCGAGGGTTTACTGTATCCGAGTTCACTATAACCGGAGCTGACTGTGTATAATCCGTAAAACAATATTCATATTCCCTAGAATATGGAACATCTCCATGGGTCGTGCACATTTCCCGCGAGAAGAGTTCCCTGCGGCAAAGGGTGACGTCGTTCTGGGAAGTGCGAGTGGCTCAGAGGGGAACAGGGCGGGCGGGGGGGGGGGCGGAGCGGAAGATGAGCTCGACCCGGCAGCGGAGAGGTCGCGCACCATCCATCACGCGCGGGCGTGCCCCTTTCCCGCCCGCGGCCCCGCCCCCGCCCCCGCCCTCGCTCTCGCCTTCGCCCCGGGGGCATCAAACGGCCCGCGCGCACCGTTTAATGGCCTTTTTCTGCGAGCGGTGCTGCCACCGCCGCCTCCGCCGCCGCCACCGCCACCGCCATCGCCACCACCGCCACCGCCACCGCCATCGCCATCGCCACCGCCACCGCCGCCACCGCCACCGCTACGCCACCGCCACCGCCTCCGCCCTGCCACCGCAACCATCGCCACCGCCTCCGCCACGCCGCACCGCCAACGCCATCGCCACCGCCACCGCCACCGCCACCGCCACCGCCACCGCCACCGCCACCGCCACCGCCACCGCCACCGCCACCGCCTCCGCCCCCGCCACCGCAACCATCGCCACCGCCGCCACCACCGCCACCACAGCGGCCACCGCCGCCACTGCCGCTGCCGCCGCCGCCACCGCCGCCGCCACTAATACCCCCGTGGCCACCACCACCGCCACCGCCATCGCCATCGCCATCGCCGCCACCGCCACCGCCACCGCCACCGCCGCCGCCACCGCCACCGCCACCGCCACCGTCACCGCCACCGCCACCGCCACCACCACCGCCGCCGCCGCCGCCGC
Source organism: Teleogryllus occipitalis (assembly GCA_011170035.1). NCBI lineage: Eukaryota > Metazoa > Arthropoda > Insecta > Orthoptera > Gryllidae > Teleogryllus > Teleogryllus occipitalis. Next base: position 142,145 of record BLKR01002926.1, read on the forward strand.
CACTACCACCGCCACCACCACCGCCTTTGCTATCGCCACCACCGCCGCCACCGCCGCCGCCGCCGCCGCCGCCGCCGCCGCCCCGCTCCCCGGATGCGTCGCGTTTCGCCCGCGCCACCGCGGTGACGGCAGATGCCCCGCTGGGAAAGATCGCGTCCGGTCCGGAGCTATGAGGAAGCAGCATACAGAGCACTCTGTTCAGGCATTTCTCATTCTAAACGGGGCGATTCCTCGCACAGCGGTCAGTGCGAGGGCCTTCTGGGTGCTTCTGAGTTCCGGAGATCAAGCAATCCACCGATTTATGTGGAACTTGTAGGGGACAAAGTGGGTTTGCGGCAGGTATTTTTTAAAGCTCTCCCGTTTACCCTGCCTCTCATTCCACTATTGCTTTACAAATATTGTCATTCACACCAACATGTTTATTAGGAGGAGAAGGAGACTGGCGCTGTTCCTGACGGATGAGCAAAATGTTTTGATATTCACTTCCACAATGTACGAAGCGCTGCAAGTCATGAGAGATCACTGAAGGTGAATGATGAAGGGAGAATCGTTATCACTAGTTTGCTCGTCCGTACGGAATACGTACGAATACGAAGCTAGTATAAGCTATGGGCATACTACAACCACGTGAAGGAAACACGTGTGTCTTATGCGCGGCTCGATCCCGCAGCCCTCGGATACGCGCACTTCGCGGCAGTGCCCTTCTTTTCTCTTTCCGGACACCGGGATCCAAATCCTGAGCATTCCAAATGGAATTTGTGGACACAGCTGATTCGCGCGTGTTTCCGGAATTCTTCCAATCACTGCGCCCCTCATTTCACCAACTACTCCATCATCATTCATATCATGTCGTCATTAGAGCCCGTCCGTCAATGTATTCACTATATTACCCACTCATGCTTACGTATTAAGAGCCATAATCATCATTGCCTTCCTGTAATAAGTAACAACTTAATTATCAATGTACTTTACACGAGTTTGAGATAGTTTACCAGACATTTCACTGGCAAGGGGTTTGTGGAATATAGGTAATGTGTCAATACACTATATTGCTTCATTTCAATATACATTGCAAACAACTAAACACATAGTTTCCCAACTAAATCTTTGCTTTAATTGAATCGAAAATATCTTGGAACTAATCAATTTTTACGAGGAAAAAAAAGGAATTCATTTGTATTAATTGTTTTCTAAACATATTATATAAGATGGCATTGACCTTCAACAGATACAGAACGTAAATTATTCAGTGTCATAGCATGAAGTTTATTCGCGCTAAGAGAAAATAATGATAAGAAGGACAGAAATATTTTCATCAAAGGTTATATGGTTAATGATAAAGTCTCTGATGTAGGGATGGAGAGAACAAATATGTGAAGAACCCACGGGGTTGTTTATTCTGCTGCATGGTCCCCACAGACAAAACAGGTTAGCCGAAACGTGGAATAAAGCAGCGCCACAGATTGTGACTTCCTAGTTAACGCTCCAAGAGGCTGCAAGTGAGGTAATGTACAAGTGCAGCTTTGGAGAGAGTACCCAGAAGTCAAGAAACTGGAGCTACCACAGCGCATTGTTTTTTGAAAAAAATGTAAACATTCTCTCTTCATTATCTCTAATTAGTAATGCGAAACAATTCTCCTGTAATAACTTATTTAGGTTGAGAACACTGCCGTTGTTAATATTCTACTTAAAATTGTAGTGAGATTTAACTATTCTAGGCGGCGCATTTAGGGAGTTACTTTCTCTAGGTCTTCAACAAAAAGAAATACGATACCTTGAAAAAACTATTTTAGTAGATCCAGCATGTATCGCACTATTTTTCCACATAATCACTACCAGAATGGTTAGACTTGTCATACCGGGGGATTAACTTTCGTATCTCTGTGTTGTAGACATTTGCAGCCTGAGATGGGTACCAGTGTATGACAGTCACTCAACTCTGAGTCACTGTAATTCGCGTTTTGCTGACCGGATATGAATTTCTTGAGGTGTAAGCGACGCGGGATGCTCAAGGCAGGTCTTGTCTTCCTGCACGATAACGCTTGCCCACACACAGCCTGGTTCACAACAGATCTCATGTAGCAGTTACGCAGGTCGGTGTTTGCCCATCCATCCTAGAGTCTCTATCTCACCTCCAGCAATTTCCATCTTTCTTACTTCTCAATAAATTCCTGACCCGTCACCATCAAGCGTATCACAACACCGCAGAGTTGTAGGTGGTCTCAAACACTGATATCTATCCCAGGCGACAAATGTCCTCGACACAGGCAAATAAATGTTGATTCCACAATATGACAAATGTATGAATTCTAGAGGTGATTATGTGGAAAAATAGTGCAACGTGAAGTACATTAATACTTAATGTTTAAATTAATACTTAAAATTAATACTTTTTTCAACAAAAGAATTTCATAAAATGTACAATATTTCTGAGAACTTGTGTTAATAACGCATGTAATTAGACATTCTGCAGGCACCTTGTAAGTGATATGGCTCACACTTTTACCCTCTTACCGGAAGTATACACACAGTGATCCTAAAAGAAATTTAACTGTCAACATGTTTGTAATCGAAACTAAATTTAAAGAGAAAAACGAGTTTTAGCTATCCCCAATAGATACGAAGTTATTGAGTATTGCGTACATCATGAAGTGTGCTAAACTTTTTTTTTCTGTTGGCACAAACATCCCCTTTCTGTGGAACGCACCTTTCTTGCGAGATTTTATCGCCCAAGTAGCCTCGCGAGGGAATCGTCACCGTCGTTCTTAGTTAGTGCAGATGTATAAATAGGCATTTTTCTGCAATGCGTAAATTCTGGAATAGTGTACGTTTAAAGGAGTGCATGGTAGATATGGGTGTAGTGAAGCATTAGGGTGGTACAAGATCCTTATTTCAATAGAAAATTCAGTCAATAATTTTGCCATTTTTTCATTTTGCAATACATCGTATTTTCGAAAAGTAAGACAGAGAGACAAAAACTGTTTTTAATACTCGCTAAAATTTTCTTTGGGCCACATCCTGGTGCCAGTTGTTACATTTCTTTTAGGACCAGCCTCAAGGTGTGTGTAACCATCAGAACGATGAACTAAAACTGAGTCAGATTCATTTAAACGTCCATTTAGAATATTTCATCTGCCCCTTACGAACAACTTCCAACATACCTATCAAACCTGTGCTAAAACTCCTGTAAGGCATTTAAAAAAAGTCGTATTTCATTGAATTCATTTACCTTCCCCAAGACATCGTACCGTCATGCACACTGAGGTGAAAAGCATTTCCTGCTTTAGTGCGCGTGGCTTGCGATCCATTCCGGTGCAGTGCACGGGGGCGGGGTCGTTGGCGTGGGCGGGGAGGCGAGCGGGTCTCAGGGGCGGTCGTCGAAGCCGGTGACTCAGCCGGGGACGCTGCCCGCGCCTACCTGCCTGTATATAGACAGCGGCCGCGCGCAGCCGTCGGCGCCGCCATCACCGTCACCGCCACCGCCGCCGCCACCGCCACCGCCACCGCCACCACCACCACCGCCACCACCACCGCTGTCGCCACCGCTGTCGCCACCGCCATCGCCGCCGCCGCCGCCACCGCCACCGCCACCGCCACCGCCACCGCCACCACCGCCACCGCCACCACCACCACCACTGCCGCCCCCGTCGCCGCCACCGTCGCCACTGCCATCGCCACCGCCACCGCCATCGCCACCACTATCGCTGTCGCCGCCGCCGTCGCCGCCACCGCCGCCACCACCACCACCACCGCCACCACCGCTGTCGCCACCGCCGCCGCCGCCGTCGTCGCCGTACCACCGCCACCACTACCACCGCGCCGCCGCCGCCGCCCCGCCGCCGTCGTTGCCACCGCCGTCACCGCCACTACCACCGCCACCACCACCACCACCGCTGCCGCCGCCACCGCCACCGCCACCGCCACCGCCACCGCCACCGCCACCGCCACCGCCACCGCCACCACCTCCGCCACCGCCACCGCCACCGCCACCGCCACCGCCGTCGCCGCCTTCGGCACGCGACGCTCCGCGGCGCGGCGTTTGCCTCGCGTGCGGCGACGTGCGCGCGGGCGCCGCCCACTCCGCACACCTTGTCTTGCGCTGCGCACACACGCCGATCCGCGAACGCACGCGCCCACCGCTCAGGCGTTTACTTTGCCTTCGGGCTCCGGACATCGGTTCATATCCATTAACGTCGCTGGCTCGTTGGTTAGCGTGCTCCCTTTCTACGGCGCAACACCAGGTTCGATTCCCGCCCGGGCCAAAATAATAACTTTCCCTTCCAATGTCCTAGTTTCTATTGCTGTGTGACGTGACAAGGCCCACAAGGTTATAAAGGTAGGATTATACGGTGAAGGGGTGTCTAACCATACGAACCTCTTATCCAATGGCCGAGAGGCTGGGTCGGCCAAGGCCCTTAGCGGGGTGCCGAGCCATAGGACGGGACAGCTATTAACGTACTTAGTACTGTTATGAGTGGAGCTCGCAATTTTGGCAAAATGCCTTTTTGTTGTAGTTACTATATCATGACTTTTCATAATAGAAATCAATTAATTGGACTTCTGGCGTTGTTATAGTAGATTTTCACTGTGACTTTTTTTTTGCCTATTTTAGCTTGTTGCCTATTATTGCCATTTTCTCTTATTTTTGCCATTTTCTACCTTTACGTCGTTATTTGTTTTTCTTCTCCTTACAGAGATTTCGGTCAAGCTGAATATATGCCTGCAACCCTATGCAATAAGACGGCACGGTGGTCTTTTGTCTTTCTGTGGAAGCAGAGGCTGTATTAATTTTTTTATGGATTCCGAGAGACTTTAATCTCTCAGAAAGAATCCCATCTTACTTTTGAGTAGGATAAGTCCACAATATCATTTCGAAGAGACAGCGTCGCGAATAAAACAAATTCCAAGCCATCATACCTGATGGTCATGTAGGATCAAGGTTACAAAAAAATTTTCCTTATATGTTAAGAGCTTATGCAAATTTTAGAGTTAGAATGAATATGTGAATCATTTTAATTATTTATTTTTTACATTAATTACTTTTGACTGGTTTTTTATTGGATACACGCCTTTTTGCATCCCTACTTTAGCTAGAATAAATGCCTTTTTCATGCCTATTTTAGAAAAAATAAATGCCGTTTTGCCTACCTATTTTAGGTAAAAAAAACTTCCTGGCTCTAATTATGAGTGTTATTACTGCGGGGGCCAAAAGTTAAAAATCGGGGCGGTATGTGTAAGAACTTAAATTTTGGTAGTCAGGCAAATAAATATCTTTCATATGTGAAATAATTTTGAGTGAGTGTGTGAATGATTTTATAATCAGTACATACATATTTCATAACAAACGTTAAAAACATAAACAGTAATATGGTAAAAATCAGACATTCAATATTCCAAAATAAACATTACAGAAATCTCACTTACATTTAACATAAAATCTTCGACGTGGTAGTGGTGGTTTTTCATTTTCTCTTGTCTCTATTTTGCAGGCATTGTCCAGAAAAATAGTGAAGGATTTTACTGAATGGATGTGCTTCCTGACACATACGGTACATTCTAACAACAGCAGCGGATGTAACAACGAGCCTTTGTTCTTAAAGTTTCAAGAATTTTCTGTCATTCACTCATTCCCCCTTTCCGACGGCCACACCTTTTCTTTGCCTGTCTCCGAACTCTTTCTTTCATTCAAGGAGTGCTCGTGAACCATGGAGGCGAGAGACAGTAACGCTTACGTAAGTTCGTTGCACGGAAACCTGAATCTCTGCGCATTCCGACGGCAAACAAACTTCACAAAACTTTCTTCGACAGAAACTGTCGGATGCACCTTCCGCATGCCTGCACCATCCGAAATAAAGCAACAGAACGCGTAACAAAAAAATTAAAGAAACAATGCACTTACAAAGAAATCTATACTTAATAAATGTTCCAGTTTTTGTTTCAATTCTCTGAATGATTTTAACATGAAATGTTGTTCTCACAAAACCACTGATATCGCTCTTACTTCAAGAAAAGAAACACACCTTAAATGGATTCATGCGTAACACACCGATTCATCCATGCCTCTTGATAAGTCACGTGAATATTTTAAATTCAGAAATAAACCTTTCTCCTTACGCAATGCACACACCCGCCGTTGACCAGTTTCGAAGGGGATCTACTAAAATTCAAGTTCATTGACCGGTCGAAATCATGAAATGCTTTTCCATCTAAAGTCTCAGCAATTTCGCACAGCTCCCTCTTTGTCATACCTAGAACTTTACCATTCACGCATCAAGGTAGCAGTTTCTGGTTAACTACAAGGCCTGTAGACATACGACGCTCATTCTCGAATGATTAATTTGCATTATATATGAGACAAGAAAGGAGGAGTTGAAATTGATGACTGCAGATTTTGAGGAATTAAATATTCACTGTTCATGTATAATTGAATAAACTGATTACATAATATTAATATAATTTTGATAATAGCAAAAACCTTATTAAGAAGGCTTCACTGCGATACGTGACAGCCAACACTATCTGTTCGACACAGCACAAGAGAAAGTTACAATCACACATGACTCCACAAGGCCCAAACCCGCAGTCGGTCGAGGGCGGCTTTGTTAACGCCCTCGTCCGTCGTTGCGCAGACGACAATTTAACATCTCATGTATGGAAGGATTTTCCTAAGAATGAGCCAAAGTGACAGTTCGCTTAACAATTGAACACCTCATGTATGGAAGGATTTTCCTAAGAATGGGCCAAAGTGACAGTTCGCTTAACAATTTAACATCTCATGTATGGAAGGATTTTCCTAAGAATGGGCCAAAGTGACAGTTCGCTTAACAATTTAACATCTCATGTATGGAAGGATTTTCCTAAGAATGGGCCAAAGTGACAGTTCGGTTAACAATTTAACATCTCATGTATGGAAGGATTTTCCTAAGAATGGGCCAAAGTGACAGTTCGCTTAACAATTTAACATCTCATGTATGGAAGGATTTTCCTAAGAATGAGCCAAAGTGACACTTCGCTTAACAATTTAACATCTCATGTATGGAAGGATTTTCCTAAGAATGGGCCAAAGTGACAGTTCGCTAAACAATTGAACACCTCATGTATGGAAGGATTTTCCTAAGAATGAGCCAAAGTAACAGTTCGCTAAACATTTTAACATCTCATGTATGGAAGGATTTTCCTAAGAATGGGCCAAAGTGACAGTTCGCTTAACAATTTAACATCTCATGTATGGAAGGATTTTCCTAAGAATGGGCCAAAGGGACAGTTCGCTAAACAATTGAACACCTCATGTATGGAAGGATTTTCCTAAGAATGAGCCGAAGTAACAGTTCGCTAAACATTTTAACATCTCATGTATGGAAGGATTTTCATAAGAATGAGCCAAAGTAACAGTTCGCTAAACATTTTAACATTTCATGTATGGAAGGATTTTCCTAAGAATGGGCCAAAGTGACAGTTCGCTTAACAATTTAACATCTCATGTATGGAAGGATTTTCCTAAGAATGGGCCAAAGTGACAGTTCGCTTAACAATTTAACATCTCATGTATGGAAGGATTTTCCTAAGAATGGGCCAAAGTGACAGTTCGCTTAACAATTTAACATCTCATATATGGAAGGATTTTCCTAAGAATGAGCCAAAGTGACAGTTCGCTAAACAATTGAACACCTCATGTATGGAAGGATTTTCCTAAGAATGAGCCAAAGTAACAGTTCGCTAAACATTTTAACATCTCATGTATGGAAGGATTTTCCTAAGAATGGGCCAAAGTGACAGTTCGCTTAACAATTTAACATCTCATGTATGGAAGGATTTTCCTAAGAATGGGCCAAAGTGACAGTTCGGTTAACAATTTAACATCTCATGTATGGAAGGATTTTCCTAAGAATGGGCCAAAGTGACAGTTCGCTTAACAATTTAACATCTCATATATGGAAGGATTTTCCTAAGAATGAGCCAAAGTGACAGTTCGCTAAACAATTGAACACCTCATGTATGGAAGGATTTTCCTAAGAATGAGCCAAAGTAACAGTTCGCTAAACATTTTAACATCTCATGTATGGAAAGATTTTCCTAAGAATGGGCCAAAGTGACAGTTCGCTTAACAATTTAACATCTCATGTATGGAAGGATTTTCCTAAGAATGGGCCAAAGTGACAGTTCGCTAAACAATTGAACACCTCATGTATAGAAGGATTTTCCTAAGAATGAGCCAAAGTGACACTTCGCTTAACAATTTAACATCTCATGTATGGAAGGATTTTCCTAAGAATGGGCCAAAGTGACAGTTCGCTTAACAATTTAACATCTCATGTATGGAAGGATTTTCCTAAGAATGGGCCAAAGTGACAGTTCGCTTAACAATTTAACATCTCATATATGGAAGGATTTTCCTAAGAATGAGCCAAAGTGACAGTTCGCTAAACAATTGAACACCTCATGAATGGAAGGATTTTCCTAAGAATGAGTCAAAGTGACAGTTCGCTAAACAAGGGAACATCTCACGTAATTCAAAGAAGTATCCCTCCGTCATAACAGTTGTTCAGCCACACCTCTTCGTAAAGTGTTTATGGCTTCTGTGAAAACATCCCTACGCAGAAGTCTAAGAGTTTCTCTGAGGTATATGCACTTACGCGAGACCGCGAAATTTTTAACTTTAATTACGTACGTGGAAAATCTCTTAACATGCTCTCACAATCAGTAAATGAAAACTGACACGAATGTAAATAGAAAGCTCTCAATCACAGCTCGCCACACAATAGCCGGAAACCCGTGCACTAGTACGCATCTCACATTCAAGTCTCGGTTTTAAAATAAACATAATATTTATCACACAAAATGTAAATTCAATGTAATCTTTATACAAAAAGAATTTTTCCCGAAGAGCACATAACACTGCACTCACTAATTTCAATTATTTCTCGACAATATTTTCGTTGGACGAGGGCATCACAAAAGGAAGCGTTGAAGCCATTTACAAGTTATTGTGGGAATTCTGATTTGGTGTTGTTGACGTTCTTATCAGAAGAAATAAATGAGGTCATCTTCGTCAACATACTATGTTGACGAACATGTATAACATGTATGACGAACATGTTGAACAACTATATATAGTAGCCAACTGCAAACGAACGAATGTAGGAAAGGAGTCTAATGCACTCAAGGACACAACGATCACAGAACCTTCAGTTATGTTGCCAGCACGCTGTCACTTTGGCTCATTCTCAGGAAAATCCTTGTCCACAAAGAGTTGAATTCGTCAAAATCTGTTCTAAAAAGTAAGCTCTTCAAAAAAGTTCCAAAAACTTTCTTTAAAAAAGAGTATTTTTCAGTAATTTCTGGTTAAAGTTGGGCAAATTGTAAAAAGAAAAGTTTTAGGTGTCGGTCCAGTGGCTGCTTGGTGTAGCGATAAGGCACATGGCATGTTAACTTGGAGGACCTGAGTTCGAGTCTTGGTGCGAAAAAAATATTCCTGTTCGAGGCACTTATGCAGGTTCGTATAGTAGTATAATATTGCAAGCAGTCAATTCGAGAAAGTATATGCTTTTTTATCACCACTACTTTCAATATCCGGTATGAGAGTCCTTATGAAGCTTCATACAAATCTTCTGCCTACAATATGCCCGGACAATTTCAATACAATCAGTTTACTGCTACATTTGACTCAAAAATATTTTACTACAGACAATACTTCTTCGACATTGCTTCATGCAATGTACCCGGAATTACACTGCCCTAAACTCACATGTTGTTTTCGTTTATCGTGAAATATTGGATAAATTGGATCATTATGTTTGGGACAAAAGCAGCGGGTGTTTTTTTAAGGCAAGGAAAATATTTAAAATTCTTGCTTTTACAAAACTGCCACTTCCATATTTTTGGGGATTTCCCGATTTTTTTGACGAGTGTCCATTAGTTATCGTTATTAACATTATTATTATTATTATTATTATTATTATTATTATTATTGATGTTATTATCATTATTATTACTATTATTGTTCTTTAATTCGGTGTTGATTTATCTTAGAAACTTGCATTTTATTGTTGCAGGTCTCAAAGCATTCTAAAGAATTCTGAGGTTATCTTACGTTAATTGAGTGTGGTGCTACCTGTGATACCTTCCACCGGAATGCGAGCGAAAAACTGTCAATGGAGAGTTACGGGTGATTTATGTTGTCATCTTGGAACGTTGAAATAATGAACATAGAAATTTTGTAGAAGAAGAGGATGAAAACTAAAAGTCTAAAACACATTTGCTCAAGAAAATGGAATGATGGGATCAGGAAATTTTTGCAAATGCAAGTAAATTCAATGTGTTTGAACCCAATAGGAGTAAATTGGTGAGGTAGAAATCTCAATGAACAGTTATAGACGACAATGAAACACAGAGGCAGGAGAGTAATAGTGTGAAGGCTGTATGGCGACCAGCAGCGGCTTGGCTTGTGTTGAAACTTGTGTTCGTTGAGTATATTGTGAACTCGCACGTCCATAATATCTCAGATAGTTCATAGCTCAGTTAAGTTCTTCGACCTCCTCCTCAATTTCTGAATATCCATGCAATTGAAAACTTGTTACAGAAATTAGAAAATTAATTAACGGACAAACGATTTCAATGTACCACCAAGAAAAAATATATTTAAAAATATGAGTTAATGGGATTTTGTTTAAATACCCAAAATAAGTTCAAACTAATTAATAGAAATATTTGTTTGTATTAAAAGAGTAATTTTAATCTCGTAATTATATAATACGAATACACGAGAGGTGTAACAAGATCAATTTTGAAATAATATAACTATCAAAGGAGTAATGCTTTCGTTATTTCCTACTTTCTTATGACCCACAGATGTCTAATTTGCTAGACGAAGTGATTTTGTGCAGTCATTTCTCTGAAAATGGCAGACGTTTCCGGCAGCTTAGTGCAAACGTCCGTGATGTATGAAGTTGTGTTCGCCCGCTCTCTGGCCTGTGTACCAAATTAAGTCGCGTGTTTGACCTGCGCGGACGCGAAGACACGCGAATGTGTTAACAGCCGCCAAAGTGTTCGTAAACCTACTCACTCATCCACTCTGATTCCCCCACCGCAGTCGGAGAGGACGCGAGGGGACGTCCGTACGTAAGGAGTAGAGTTCGTAGGAGCCTGTGATAAGAAATCTTAAGGAACCTCTGTTGAGATGTACAGTACATGTGTCTGATAAAAATTTTCCGCGTCTGCGTCGTTTATTCCACCACCTAGAAACGCTTACGGTAATGGTAATATTTTCTTTTAATTTATACCCATTAGTCGTACTTATGATCGAGATACAAAGGACCAAATTGTTTTCACTTGAGGATTCAAAAAAGAGAAAGATTAAGAAAAATAATTGCAACTCTTTATATTGTTGGCAAAATTGAGTAGCGAGTTCCCTTAATTGTGAGTTACAAAAAATATATTTACGTGAATGCGCAACAATTAGATTTCCATTTGTAATGATTACCAATTATATTTTTTCACTAACAAAAGCATATCGGAATATTATCTAGGTTTCATATTCGGTTAATACAAATGGATAAATGATACATGGAGGAGGGGAAAGATATTTAAGTTTATTTAATTACTTAAATGTTTTATATCTTCCATGTGAGAACTAAATTAAACTGGACGGTTTAAAATAAGAGTATTCATCGCTAATCATCGTTCTAAAAACTGATTATTTCATAATGTCGCAGTTCCGTCAAGTGACAAATTGTTATGAATTTCTGCACACTCTTCTATAATCTAACAAATAAAGAACACACTATATCAAATAAAGTTTAACTTGTTCTGAAGATTACAGTTTTGCTAGTACATGTGTAAGTGCACAAGAAGGAGGGAGATCCTGGTCTTGCAAGCGCAGTATTGTAACTCACGCGACCTTCCGCCGTTTAGATAACCCGGCATTGGAGTGGGCAGTATGCAAGTTGATTTGTGCATCGTTAACTTCCTGAATGTTGCCATATTGTAGATAATTTATGGGCAAGTAAAGAGATTTATTAAGATGGATGCGAATTTTATAATCTTGGATTCGAATTGTTTTGTTTAGGATAAACAAAATGCTTCACGTATGTTTAATGACCTTCTGTCTTCGTTCGGTTGTTTTTCCTACATTATGAAATCGGCATCCACAGAAAGTTTCGTCACGCAAGGCGAAGAAAATGAAGAGGCAAATGAAATAAGCAGTTACTTACATAAATTGCACGTTTCTGAAACCATTGGAGTTAATTTCCTACAGGCGAAAGTGGTATTTGATTTTTTATTTATCATCGGATATTAAACACACGTGCGGGGAAATACAAATATCAACTAGAAACGTCATCTGTGAAGTAATATTTTGTACAAGAACGACACACAACATTTTGAGTTAACGTCGGGTAACAAACATTCAAAAGCACAAAATATTTCTAAAACTACACCGAGAGCTCAGTGCATCAACTGATGTCGCTGCAGTGTCTCTGACCGGGAGGTCCTAGGTTCGAGTCCTGATGACAGCAGGATTTTCGACACTAGCTCTTCAGCTAGGTCGAATTCAATCGCTGTCTGCAGGAGAATTCTAGTGGCCGGCTGCTCTGATCGGTAGTTTTCGGAGTTTTTTTCCGATCAACACCCGGCGAATGCCGGAGCAGTACCCTACCAAACGGGCCACGGACCGCGCGCGATCTTTCCTTCCTCTTCCTTGTCCTATCCTCTCCCCTTACACACACATACTTACACTAACAAGCACTACACTACCACATACTCCGGGAGACCGGTCGCGAGCTTAGAGCTTGTCCCGGCTGGGGCGGTGCCCCGCTAGTGGGAGAGTCCTGGTTAGGGGGAAACCTCACTAGCCGATGGTAGGTCGGCGCCGGATCTCGCCATCTGACGGGGGAAGATCACAGCGATCTCCCGAGAAAAAAACATGCACTACACTAACGGAACTAATGACGAAAGCATTTGACGCGCCCGGAAACACGAAAAAATCAATCAATCTAAAGCTACATTGTGACATCTTAGTTGAAAGAGTCGCAGTCCAGAACTCTCTATATAAATTTTATTTACACAGAATTTACAACTTACTAATAATACTTAATACTGTTCGTGCATTTTCCGACCGCCAACCGCGGTCGAATAACTCATATACACACTACATGTATAGAAAATTACTATAAGAAGGGAGCACTTTGACACCTACTGCTTGACCACTGCTGGCAACATAACTGCAAATTAAATCCATGCACTCATTTTGTTACTGCGTTCGTTTACAGGTAGCTCGTTTCTATATGACACCATCACACTCTCTTGCAATGGCATCGCCCTGTGTGACATTCATTCGTCAAAGTTGTTCCTTCTTGTTCATTACAAATGAACAAATTCATCGAGAACTAAAAATTACTAAATTAGAAGAAACCCTAGGTAAATTAGCTAACCATTTTTTACAACAAACTGCATACCTCACCAAGTTCCATAATTTTTAACATGGGAAAAAATGCGGTCCACCCACGCATAAAGTCAAGATTTCCCAAAGACAAATTCAAACCTCCGGAAACCACTATACCCTCATCTCCTTAACATAATCATATTCCTTTCTCTTCTTCATTAACAATAACATTAAATCAATAATTTTATCAGAGTTTAACCCTCACTTATCGTATGGATGGCCAATCCAAAATTGTCATATAATAATCTTATGTATTTTTGAAACCCTTGAAAGACTGTATTGTCGAACAAGAAGAAATAAATTTAAAGAAAAAAGTGGTTTCTTCTCAGAGTAACTGCTCTATACCAATTATTGAGACTCCACTTCACACGTGTACGCATGTACCGCGGCAGCCACGTGACTGTCACCCGTGTAAGCACCGTACTCGATTTGGCGTACGTTTTGGGAATCAGGAGAGGTGAGGGATTAAGACCCACCAAGCGTACGCAATTCGATTTGTTTGGTCTTTGATTCTGTTCCGTCGCAACTCCGCTGGCTGTAGGAGAAAGCTTCCAATGTTACTACGGGACTCCATCTTCGGTCTGCAGTAGTAGCAAAACTTAACCCTCGGCCTCATGGTTACAAAAATACGTATCTACTTATCCTTTTCTTTCGCAGATTAGCCGAATCCAACCTGTTGCATGGCAGCCAACGTGACAATATCCTTCCCTTTGACATCGTCTTTCATGTTTAGTCAGTTGCGTGAGTCGATTGAGAAGAAAGTCTTTAGATACACTCACCCGACACGTCGCCCGTAGTAACCCATTCAGCAAACGAGCAGTGGGAGCACCTGCAACAAAACAGACATGAACGTAAGTTTTGCGAACGATTGAATCACAATGGCCCAAACTCTTTAGGAGCAACCTCTCAACGCGGTGGGTGAACAGGTAACCCACGTACGAGCTGAAAAGCTTCAAAGCTCCGCTTTGAGTAGAGGAAGCTTTGGCCCATTGACTTGCTGAACTGCCGCGCGCGCACGCACGCATGCACGAACGGAGTTGGGGCGACTGGGCGCGCGGTCGCTCACCTCGCCAGGCAGCCGCGCCTTGCAGTGGAAGTTCAGCACGTTGTGAGCATGCTCAACAACATGGGCGGGGGTGATGGGTGGGGCTCTTGCGCATCGTCTCTGATCTCAACCAATGAGCAACACCAGTTTGCGTTACAATATTAGCGGGAATTTTAAATGCAGACAGATACATGATTGATTGATTGATTTAGTGATTCCGGGCGCGTCAACTAACGAGGTCATTACTCCTGTAAGTGTAGTGCATGTTTTTTCATCGGGAGGTGGCGGTGTTCTTTTCCCACTGGATAGCGAGATCCGGCGCCGACCTACCGTCGGCTAGCGGGATTGTCCCCAACATGGTATCTCCCATTAGCGGGGCACCGCCCAACCGAGACAAGTTCTAAGTCCCCGACCGGTCCCCCGGCATGTGTGATAGTGTAGTGCATGTTAGTGTATGTGTGTGAATGTGTAAGGGGTGAGGACAGGACAAGAAAGAGGAAGGAATAATCGCGTGCGGTCCATAGCTCGTTTGTTAGGGTACTGCTCCATCATTCGTTGATCGGACAAACCACGGAAAAATACCGAACAGAGCAGCCGGCCTCCAGAATTCTCCTTCAGACAGCGACGGAATTCGACCAAGTGTCGAAAATCCTGCCGCCGTCGGGATTCGAACCTAGGATCTCAGAAGCACTGCAGGAACTTTATCACTTCGTTACAAGACATTGAAACAAATTTACGAAGTATTTCTTTTAAATATTGTATCTTGTACACCTTCATCGTGTTATATTCGGTTGGTTGTCGTTGAAAGTTGTCACTTTGTATCACTTTCAAAATGTTTCTCAAACACTTCTCGCTCTCCATGCAACATGGCGGCCAGCGTCTGGCCTGGCTCTTCAAACGAAGTGCCCGTGCTGTGGTCACGTGCTTCGTGACGCAAACTGTGATGCGCAGAATGAGCTAAAATCGGTGCCCCCGAGAAACTCACCATGGACATGCTCAACAATACCAGAGGGGAGAGCAAGGGAACAAGTCGATCCCGAACGATTGTTCGACGGAAGGGTAATTTTGTCGATCGCTTAAATTATTTCTGCCCGCAACAGTACATTGCTCCTGACTTATCGAAATAATTTTCAATACTATTTGTCTTATTTTTAGTTATATAGAAAGTACGTTGTTTGATGTAAAGAGCTGACTCACCATGTCAGAATTATATTTGATATCTATTATTTATTTCAACATTATAATATTTTTCTTGAGACTCATTCTTAAGACGCGTTCTCTTTAAAAAAAATGTCCTCTGAATGTGAAAAATATTTAATTTGAGGTTATTGGTTTTTATTGAAAATATACTCCCCTCGCGTCCTGGCACCGTTGGCAATGATCATGGTAGTGGCAGTCAAGCCTCTGTGCCACGAAGACCTCTGTGATTTGGATTGGTAATTCCGCTTGCCCGCCGGCAGCTTGCAACCCGTCTACCTCAGACTTTCAAATTGTGCTTAATTTGAGCATCAGCCGCAGACGATATCTCCATGACGCGATCGCCATTAGACACGCATACAGAGAGCACAGTGGAGGGACACGAAATACATTGGTCAGGGATGGACCGAAAAGAACTTTGAAAAATAAATTAAAAGTATTGTCTCTCCACTCTGTCGAAATCAAGAGAGTGCAAAATAAATACTAGGCTTTGTATAACACAAAGAAACTAATTAATGTATATAGATGCATATTTTTACACTCTACAAAATATTAAGGCAAATTTACCTCAGGATAGGAATGTATCCATTGTCAAAACGTCACTGTAATGATTGTATTAAAGATATAAATAAACAATTTATCTAGGTTCTCTGTAAATTTAAGTAAAATTATCATGATAAAAAATCGATTTTCCGCAACTTTCCGTAAATTTCTCTAAACTAGGTAAATTACTCCGTAAATACGTACGTATATGAGAAAGTAAAAATAATGAAATTATTTGCAACTAGTACATGGTAATGGAAATAAAAACAAAATTGGAGTAGTCAACCATAATTGTGACATGCGGACATATAAGGTCATGTAAATATATAACCAACGTAGTAAATCGAAACCTCCAAAAAATAAAACGACGTATATTTATTGTATATGGATATTTCCATTTGTGTGTTTAATGTGCGTCCATTTTCTATTATACTATGTGGATATTTCGACTTATGCATACTTTTCACATTTCATTTTTAATTTATTTTGAAACCAGAAAATGTGACGCGGAAAACTAAAAAAGGGACAATTTGCCCGGAAACAGTTTTGCGTAAGAGGAAAGAAACCAAAATATTTTATTTCTTTTTCATTGTAGTTTTATAAAGAACATTAAAAAATATTTGTAAGCTAATTTCATTTGTTAAATATGTTATTTTTTAAAAATATTGTGAATTCCTTTTCCCGGTAGCACATAATTATAACTTTCTCAATTTTTTATATATATTGTGAAGATGTTTACACCAAATTGTCAGGAAGTTAATTGTTTATAATTTGGCATAAATAACTCAATATTGAAAATTTGCGACATATGGCAGTTTTTCGTTCTCTGCATTACAAATATGCTTTTGAATTAATTCAAAAAATACAAATAATGCGCGCTTTTGATATCACTTAAATTACGAAGTTGGCGAAACATGGGCCTTCTGCTTGCGACCACCAGGGGCACACCAGGCGCAGAAAGTACCAACTGGATGGAAGCCGCCTTGGGCAATGTGGTTCAGATGCGCGCGACATAAAGTGCACCGGTGATAGTCAAAGTACCAGAAGAAAGTGCAGGTGGCTGATTCCTGTCTGTTTTGAAGAGAATTTTTTTTTCATTTTATTTAAGGTCGCATCAACAGCCAGGTCATTAGCGACCACTATAGATTGAACTGTAGGGGAAACTGTAGGAAGAACACGTATGGATAACACAGACACACACAAGCATCCATGCCCGAGGCGGGATTCGAACCCGCGGCCCTTCGGTCCGAGATCACTACGACACTACTGCCTTAGCGATCTCGGCCACCGGGCCGACAGAAATATATTTGTTCGAAGCACCACAGTGCACTTCACAAACAGGATGAGTTAGCACAGAGCAACAACGGTCTCCAACGGACATACTACGGTTCGAGTTCCGATGGAGAAGGAGTTTTTGACCGTAGCTAGGGCAAATACAGCCACTGTCTGGGGGATAATTTTGCTCTAGTCGGTACTTTTCCATGGATCTTCCGATCAATATCAGGCCAATGGCGGGGCAGTACTCGAACAAAAGGGCCAAAGGATTGCGCGTGATCATTCCTTCCTCATTGTGATTCTGTTTTCTTCACACACAAACACATACACACGAACACAGACACACAAACACACACACACACACAAACTTAAATACACTACACAACCAGACATGACGGGAGGCTAGTCGGGTATTTAGAGCTAGCACCAGCTAGGGTGGCGGTCTATGGGGAAGAAATCTAGAGCCCAGCAAGCTGACCTGTAGATGGGCGCCGAAACTCTCGTTGCAATGGTGAATAACACCACCCCACCCGAAAAAAAACAACATGCACAACACTTTTGACATCCCACGGAAATCTGCGTATACTTTGACAAAATAATTTCCAAACAAACAAAAAAGTTGTCCGTTTCATTTTCACAGCCATTACAGAACTTCTTGTAATTTTAAAGAATATAAGTAATACGATAAAACGGGTATTGCAGGTTGTTAAACACGTGCTCCGAAATAACTCCATTCAAGCAAAGACCAATCATCTCATAGGGGAACCAATTTTCTACCGATCGCATAAAGCAATGTAACGCGCTCTTTCTTCACCTCCGCCACGACGACAGAGATGAAAGGCGGTCTGCCATCCTGGCGCAGCTGCCCGGCCAAAAACGTAATTTAAACATCAAAATCCCTCACCATACAGGGCGCCCCATTAGCATACGCGCGTCCGTTCCGTCCCGTCCCATCCGGCTCCACCGTGGAGCGGGAGGGCACATTCCGGCCACGCCCCCTGCCGCCGCCGCCGCCATCGCCGCCGCCGCCGCCGCCGCCGCCGCCGCCGCCGCCGCCGTCGCGTCGCGTTGGGAAATCGCTTGTTGATCCGGCGACGCGCGCGGGCATCTCGTTGCTGCGTTTTCGGGTGACCTCGCCGCCGTCCGTGCCCGTCTATCCACCCACGCGGCACGATGGATTGATTGGTTAGTGGTTCCGGGCGTGTCAACAGCTTAAGGCCATTAGTCCCGTAAGTGTAACGCCTGTTTTTCTTCGGGAGATGGCGGTGATCTATCCCCGCTGGATCGGTGCCGACCTTCCGTCGGCTAGTGGGGTTTCCCCCTAACCAGGACTCTCCCAGCAGGCGAGCATCGCCCCAGCCGGGACAAGCTCTAAACTCTCGACCGGTCTTTCAGAATGTATGGTAGTGTAGTGCATGTTAGTGTAAGTGTGTGTGTAAGGGGAGCAGATAGGACAAAGAACAGGAAGGAAAGATCGCGCGCGGTCCGTGGCCCGTTTGGTAGGGTACAGCTCCGGCATTCGCCTGGTGTTGATCGGAGAAACCACGGAAAACTGCCGTTGAGAGCGCCCGGCCGCCAGAATTCTCGTCCAGACAGCGACTGAATTCGACCTAGATGAAAAGCTAGTGTCGAAAATCATGTCGCCGTCAGGTCTCGAACCTAGGACCTCCCGATCACAGGCGCTGTTGTGACATGAGTTGATGTACTGACCTACCGTTCCCAGTACGGCACGATGGAGCGGATTGGGCGGCAACACTAGTATCTCTTGTTCTGTGATTCCCAAACAAACACTTCCAAATACAAAATTGTTGTTGTAATTAAAGAAAATGTGCGTTGTTCAGATCTCGTTATAGCAATTATTTTGATTATTGCTATAACGATATTTTTTATAAGTAGTATTATGATTACGATTTTTATTATTTTCTCTAAATGTGCTCCACAAAAATGTATTTATAACTCATGACAAAGTTAGCACAGTTGGAATACACGAGTGTGCATGAAAAAATAGAGTTATATTATACATCTACGCTGCTGCAGGAAACCTGTTTGCGCGTTTCACGCTAACAGCCAGTTTTCTGCATACAAGAATCAGTTGGCCGCGAGCAAGTATTTTTCTTAGTGTTGTGAACGGTATGTTGTATTGATTCTCCCCATATCTAAATCAGGTTTTCCCTGTTCGTTTGAGAAAATGCTGAGATGTCCCCTTGATTTGATTCTGGACATAAATGTAACTTCATTATCTATTCCTGTCTTCTAAAATTCAGTCGTTCTCCATGTTCTCGTGGCAGGAAGTATTATTTCTTCCTGAAGGACACGATGAGGGATAAGAGACCAAATTTATAGCTAATTTATCCTTGAAAATAAATTTTATTACATCGGAACGAATATTTTTGGTTAACAATCCTTGCAAAAAACTCTTATTTATTTCTGTATTCAAAATTCAAGTAATATTGTTTAGGATAGTGAGACATACCAGACACTCACACAATATTTTGATGGGAATTGGGGACAAAAATTGATTAAATCCATCGTAAAAAGTGTAAATGTTGAGGGCATAGGCATGCAGGCAGGGCGTTAGCAAACGAGGAAGCGGAAGTAAATAAACATAGCACGGCAAGTAACGGACAGAAGATTGTGATATAAGGGCATGTAAGATTGGTGGTAAACTGGTAATGGGGTATGACGTAGAAGGAAACTCGAGATTGTTTTGTAAAACAAGAGACAAGAAGGTATGAAAGTTATCGAGGGTTGAACTTTCTAATATTGGAGAGATGAGCTTTAGACCGTGTACCGTACGCATCGTATTGCAGAGGTTATTGTAAATGATAGATGTGGGACTTGATGGAATTTTGCGGGAAATAATTGAGCAGTGAGAACTTATAAATATTTTGTGGGCGTAATTCTATTTGGGACTTTGAATAATTCTAGCACCGGGAGTGCGCAAATCGGACTTGAAGAAAATACAGACGTGAGAGCAGGGAAGAGAGGCTCGAGACATGTAGTTTAGGGGATGAACTTTATATTTTATCGCGTTAAAAGTTAGAGGAATTAATTAGAAGAAATAGACTTTCGTGTATCGTGGATCAAGTAAAACGTGACAGTCTTGGAGTTAGTGCCAATCCCTGGCAAAGAATAGGGAAGTAAGTGAAACAATTAATGAGTTGAGGAGGACATTGACCCCAGAATTTTGTAAACGAGCACAGAATTCACTTCTCCCCGTAGTACGTCACACACAGTTTTTACCTGTTTCGATGCAAAATAAATGAAATAAATGAAGGGTTCCGGGGGGGGGTGCGCCGGCGCCGACCTGACGCCCCGGCGACCTCCGGTGCGGTCGTTCCACTTCCGAGGAGAAGCGAGGAGAAGATGGTTGTTGCAGATCGGCGATGATGGAGGGTGCAGCACCGCGAAAGGGGAATGCAGATCTTATTGCAGCATCAACGGTAGAAGGTCAAATACGTAAAGGTGTGATGGGAAGACTTGGATAATGGGTGAAATTATTAATTGACATTAACATGGCAGATCATCTTTCGGGTGCCGGAGGACTCCGCGAAAAATCTGAATTTCCTCAACTATTTTTTGTGAGCGAGTTCACAAGGTGAAATTTAATAGTTGTATTTGGATTAAAGACGGGCTGTGTTGACCTTGTATTTAAAAGACAATAAAGTTCTTTATTGGAGTTGGGCAACCCATGGTTCGATCCGAGACACTGTGTTAATTTTAAAGATCTTCAAAAAATACCACAATGTTTAGCATTGAAACGTAGATTGTTCAACTCCAAAATATAGAACGAATACGCAATTTTATTGTCTATAAAATAAATGAAGATCAATGTAACCAATCCTCTCGGTGATTTAATAGACATTAACCTATAATTTCAGTTGAATATTCTTTAATTAAGAATTACAGAAACTTTTATTCAGACTTTATATACTCTCAGTCTGTAGTTGCGAAAGCAAATATTCCATCAACAAGTTTATACATCTTTGAGGAACGAGCTCTAATGTAGTGCTGAATGCCGACGATTATAAATCGTTTAGAACGACTTAACGATCATGTGGTCGCCATTCAACACGGGTCAGCGAATCCGTGTATGGCCCTCGTTAGCGGCGCCTCTCCTGGGAAACCTCTCTATCGTTCCGGCCGCGCCGCCCATGAAACGGTCAAAGATCGGCGCTCGGGGGCGGCGCCGCGGCGGAGAGCCACGGCGCACGAGAAGTGTAGCGCGAGTACCGTACAATGCAGTGGGCCGCGGTGCCGTAGGCCCACAGAGACACGGCACAGTGAACCCCCTTCAGACCGATATTTTTGGGACTGTGAAAAAAAAATTATCTTGTAAGTCTGATTTCTTGATTGATTGTTGGTGATTCCGGGTGCGTCAACTACTGAGGTCGTTAGTCCCGTAAGTGTAGTTTATAATCGGAAGGTGGCGGTGATCTTTCTTCGCTGGATGACGAGATCCGGCGCCCACCTACCGTCGACTAGCGACGGTTTTCCCAACCAGATATCTCCCACCAGCGGGGCACCGCCCCAGCCGGGACAAGTTCTAAGTCCCCGGCCGGTCTCCCGGCATGTGTGGTAGTGTAGTACATGTTAGTGGAAGTGTGTGTGTAAGGGGAGAGGATGGGACAAGGAAGAGGAAGGAAAGATCGCGCTCGGTCCGTGGCCCGTTTGTTAGGGTACTGCACCGGCATTCACCTGGTGATGATAGGAAAACGGAAAACTACCGATCAGAGCAGCTGGCTGCTATAATTCTCTTCCAGACAGCGACTGAATTCGACCTAGCTGAAAAGCTAGTGTCGAAAATCCTGACGAGATAAGTGTTTGCAGTAATACCAAGCTCACATGTGACAATTCTTCATCTACATAGAAAATTTAAGCTGTCGCTATTTTCAAAGTGTCCAGTGGAGACAATTGATGTCAATAGGAATATATATAGTATGTATTATGGTTAATTTTATATTACTGTTTATTAATTACGCCAAGACGTTTTTCGGTGCTTTTTAAATCGTCTCTTAAAGTTCTTCTAGTCAACAAGATTTACGGATTATATGGTTACAAATGTTATAGTTATCGACTGTCTTTAGTTGCACATAACTAATTCAACGATGAATAAAATACCCCAATAATGGTGACAATATTTTTTGAAATTTTTAGAAAAGCAACGTCAAATATTGGCAAAGACAGATGTCTTTAAAAAATAATATAGACAATCTAATCCAGGTTTATTTTCATTGCTAGACAGCAAGCAGTTTTATTCAGCGGAAACATTTAACCAACTGATCAAAATATATTTTTTTTCAAATTTCTAAGGTTTTTAATTTTTTTTCCAACGAGCGCGTTTGACCAGTGTGTGCAGCGCCGCCCGCGATTTACGCCGCGCGGCGTGCGGCGAGGAGCGCGGGGCGTGTTGAAGCCGCCGTTAGCCTAATGGGCGCGCGTTTCGTCACTCGCCCGAGGCGCCAGAGCTGGAGCGCTGGCTGCACCGGCGCCTGCGGGGAGGCCACCGCGCCGAGGCGCTCGCTTCCCCGTTCCGCCCCGCCCCGCGCTTCGCCCACTTGAATCGCCCCGCCATCCCCCGCCCCTCCTCCCCCACCCTTCCTCCCCCCGCCCCACTTACCCCCGCCCCGCCACCCCTCCCCGCCTCCCCCTACCCCGCCATCCCCCACCCCGCCTTCCCCGCCCCGCCTCCCCCCGCCCCGCCATCCTCCACTCCGCCTTCCCCCGCCCCACCTTCCCCCGCCCCGCCTCCTCGCCCCGCCTGTCCCCGCCCCCGCCTGTCCCCATACCGCATGTCCCCGCCCCGCCTGTCCCCGCCCCGCCTGTCCCCACCCCGCCTGTCCCCGCCCGCCTGTCCCCGCCCGCCTGTCCCCGCCCCGCCTGTCCCCGCCCGCCTGTCCGCCGCCTGTCCCGCCCGCCTGTCCCGCCCGCCAATCCCCGCCCGCCTGTCCCCGCCCGCCTGTCCCCGCCCCCGCCTGTCCCCGCCCCGCCTGTCCGCCCGCCTGTCCCGCCCGCCTGTCCCCGCCCGCCTGTCCCCGCCCCGCCTGTCCCCTCCCGCCTGTCCCCCGCCCCGCCTGTCCCCGCCCGCCTCCCGCTGCCCCGCCTCCCCCGCCCGGCTTCTCCCTCCCACCCCGCCCGCTCACATCCCACCCCGCCACCGCGCCTTTGCCCCCACGCCTCAGCCCCGCCCACCCTGCCCTGCCGCCAAGCCACTCCATCACGCCCCGCCCCGTCGTCCCGCTCCGCCGTACCGCCCCGTCCCGTCACCCCACCTCTGTCCCGCCGCCCCGCCCTGTCACTCCTCCCGCTTCCCCGTCCCGTCGCCCCGCGCCGCCACCCTGCGCCGCCACCCCTCCGCCCTGTCCCGCTCCGCCTCACCTCGCGCCACTCATTTGCTACTTTGCTCGCTGTTATTCGCCCACACGCCTCTCTCCTCTCTAATCGACCTCACCCTCGTTTATCTTTCTACTCGTTCGCTTGCTCACTCATCCAGTAAGTGGGTATGGAAGTATTTTGTGGAACACGAAATCCAGCGCTGACCTATATCTAGACATTTTGGGTGTTTCCCTCTCCGGGGTCTTCCTCAGCAGGGCATCGCCATAGCTAGTGTAGCGTCACGTTGGCGGCCGTGGGTGGAAGGAGGAGCGGAAGTATCTCATACCTGCGGGCATGAATAGCTTGGCGCCCCGGCGTTGGGATACATTTAGACAAAGGGGACGCCAGCTTGACCGGGAAGGTCACGTGGTAGACGCGAGCCTCCCTCCTACACCTAGGACGGTCACGTGACGACTACACTCTGGTATAAAAGCGAGCCGACGAGCTCACACGGGGTTTTTTTATTCTGGAAACCTCGCGCGACGCGCAAAACTTTACGCCCAGGCTGGAGCATGTCGTGCCTATTGCACGGGTGACGAGATCACGGTAGTGGCGCGGGAGTAGCGTCAGAGGAGGCGGGGCCTCCCTAGCTATGTGGGGTATCCACAGGGAAATACAAGTGTGTAGTTTTGGAGCAGAAGTTGGTTATTGTAATACATACGTGTAAATAAATTTG
This sequence comes from Teleogryllus occipitalis, assembly GCA_011170035.1. NCBI lineage: Eukaryota > Metazoa > Arthropoda > Insecta > Orthoptera > Gryllidae > Teleogryllus > Teleogryllus occipitalis. The sequence goes on from BLKR01002926.1 coordinate 166,694, forward strand.
TACATACTTGTAAATGTCTGTGTGTTTTTCTCCATGACGCCACACTAGAATAAGCTCTAGGATCTCGACTCGTCTCCCGATATTTGTAGACGTGTATCATCCATGGAAATTAACTGCTTCCTTCCTAGGTTTCTCCGTTGAAGGGCATGCTCACTCCCCTCATTCTTCGATATCGTCTCTATTCATCTGTTCACCGTTCGTCTTCCTGTTACCGTACTATTTTGCTGACCTCACGCAATCGCCAGAATTTTACTCTCCCCTAAATCGGGTGACCACTTCCTTGCTGCTTGACTTTTTCATTCACCTATACACCTTATCACGTGACTTCCGCTCACTCCTCTTATCGTTCGTCTGTTTACTTACTAGTCACTGGGGCGTGCCGTTGTTTGGATACAGAGTTCATTCGCTGCTCCAACTGCCAACTTATCATTCAACTTGTTCCTCGCCCTCTATTTCATTTACTTTTATGAAACTCAACTCATTATACAGTATTTATTTTGTTCTGAAATTCTTCGCCCAATCGTCTACTTTCTTCATTCGATAGACTTTTCTCGCCCGCTTGTTCATTTATTCGCTTGGTCGACTAATATTTCATTCGTTCGCACGCGCTCTCGCCTTCCACTCAACCATGGCTCTCGCTATCTCTCTCGTAGAGCCGGTTCCGGATCTCCCTAGCTTCATCAATTCATCTTTGGTATTCTTGCCAGCACGTGTTTTGCCAGCACGGTATTTCGTATTGCCAGCACGTGTTTTGTATATGTCCTGAAAGACGATAAATTCAAAACATTCACCGGGAGCGGTAGCTCAGTGCATCAACTGATGTCACTGCAGCGCCTCTGACCGGGAGGTCCTAGGTTCGAGTCCTGACGGCGGCAGGATTTTTCGACACTAGCTTTTCAGCTAGGTCTAAGTCAGTCGCTGTCTGGAGGAGAATTCTAGCGGCCGGCTGCTCTGATCGGTAGTTTTCCGTGGTTTCTCCGATCAACACCAGGCGAATGCCGGAGCAGTACCCTAACAAACGGGCCACGTACCGCGCGCGATCTGTCCTTCCTCTTCCTTGTCCTATAATCTCCCATTACACACACACTTACACTAACATACACTACACTACCACATATTCCGGGAGACCGGTCGGGAGCTTAGAGCTTGTCCCGGCTAGGGCGGTACCACGCTGGTGGGAGAGTCCTGGTTAGAGGGAAACCCCACTAGCCGACGGTCGGAGCCGAATCTCGCCATCCAGCGGGGGAAGATCACCGCCATCTCCCGAGAAAAACATGCACTACTCTAACGGGACTAATGACCAGAGATGACGCGCCCGGAAACACAAAAAAATCAATCAATCAATGAATCAAAACATTCAAGATTTCTCTGCAAAATAGCGCTTAGTATTGAACAGGAACAACTAACTTGCCTCTCTATACCCATCGTCTCATTTACTATTCTCGCAACCACTCGACCGTTCGTTGGACCTTGTTTTACGACCATCTCCTCGCCCGCTCTACTCTCTTCCTCAGGTCCTCGCCCGACCGACTATTCAAGTGGTCAGAGCCAGGGGGCAGCAAGCAGCGAATTTGCTTGTTGCTCTCCTGAGCTGCTTTAATGAGCCCCTGGAGGTGAGAATCCGGTGCTCTGCAAAGCACCGTTCAGGTCATTTGTTTTGTTTGTGCTCGGCGTTTCGGTCACGTCTTAACTGTATCATAGTTATTTTTCAGATGCTCAAACACATTTGAAAATGATAAATAAACATAAACAGAAATAAAATAATTTATTCGCGCGTTGTAAAACATTTGTTGATATGTGAATTAGTTAAAATTATTATATTGTTAATGTTTTATACTGTATTACATAAATAATGTGGAAGAATATTCGAACTGATTTTTAATTTAAGTCCAATAAAACTATAATGGAACCTTACATTTCTTCAAATTTTCTCGTGACTCTAAAACCGTGCATGAATTTTATATCAACTTGTATTCTCTTGAATGGGAGAGTCAAATTCCAGTCACCTACATTTTGAAATGTTCTTTAAGTCACAACATTAAAATTTTATTTCCAGGTCTTGACTTAAGGTAATAATGACATTGTTACATTTACTACTTTTTATCTAGTTTTCAAAATAATTTAAATCTATTTCAAAGAATGAAATTTCCAGTAAAAATACAGATTCAAATAAAATATAGAACAGATAAAGTAATCGTTTGCTTTTTGACTCACTTTATTTTCATTCATGTTCCTAAATTCACGTTATATCATACGTATTATCCAGTTTATTACGTGGACATTCATATAAATTTAATGAGATTATGTACCTTTTTTATTAACATTACTTTCTTTAACTCCCTAAATTCGACCGTTTTTTAGTAAATTAGTCATCTGCGTTGTTTTCAGTTTCAGGAATCTTGGCTACATGTAACTTAACATTGTGACTTTAAGAGATTGAGAGGTGAACGTACGATTGCTTCTATCTCGGCATGAACAGTCCTAAACCTGGGCACCGTTTATGTATCCTGGCGAAAGGTGATGTTCTCCGCAATGATGATCATCCATTCATCGTGGGCGCAAATGCCCATTGAAGATGAGGCGGCCAAACCGGACAGCAAAATTTACAGTATCTTAGGAGAAGCAATGCAGATTTATTAATTTAAACGGCATTTAATATTTAATTTTAATTAATGAAGATGCGTTTATTTAAAAGAGAACTGCTAATATTTTAAATAAAAATGTTGGTAAAGATATTTTTTATTACTACTCCTAATTCACTGCCAACGTGATATCACCAGTTATATCAATAACGACCCAAAGCAATCCATCTTCGGTACCTCACTATATAATATACATACTTTTTTTCTAGAATTCAAATAGTATGTCGAAGTTTCACTGTAAAAATATTTTATATACAATTATATATACCATAAAACCATCACCTTTGCAGAGAATTTATCACGAGATAGTACGATATCAGTGTTTATAGAGATGCCATTTTGTGGTGCGAAGGGAACCACCAGCTAAGTACTGTGGTGAACGGACGGACGCGGCGCCATGGAGAGGCCGCGGCGGCGGCGGTCGCGGTGGAGAGGCCGCGATGACGGGCGCTCCTGCCAAACTCGTCCGCTGACTTGATGGCGGTTGCAGGCGGCGTGCGCCGTAGGCGGCGGCGGCGGCGGCGGCGG